>WBMW01003703.1:873334-985718 GCA_013396635.1 Penelope pileata | reverse complement strand
AAAACATTTTTTATGGAAGGGTGGTGGAGCACTGGCACAGGTTGCCCAGAGAGGTGGTGGAAGCCCCGTCCCTGGAAGTGCTCAAGGTCAGGCTGGACCAAGCTCTGCGCACCGTGATCAAGCTGTGGGTGTCCCTGTTCATTGCAGGGGAGCTGGGCCAGATGGCCTTTAAATGCTCTTTCCAACTCAAACGATTCTGTGACTCTACGGGGGATTCTGGAAAGCAGCTCTGGCCCTCCTAGCAGCAGCACCCGACCCTGCAGTGCCCACTGCTCCTCAGGCTGCACAGCCGGGCTGCCCCCCCCACAAACACTGCGGGGGCCCTGCTGAGCCCCATGGGACAGCGCTAGCAATGCACACTGCAAGGAGCACACGGGAAGGTTTGTCCTCACCTGCATTAAAAGCAAACACTAAAAGCAATCTGCCAGCCACAAGTAAACGAGCAGGTTGTGTTTTCTAAAATGGACATTTGAGCTCAGTGTTGTTGCAGCCCCTGGTCACTCACGCTCTGAAGCGCGCACGGGTTCACCTCTCTCTGGTGAGCTGACACAGACCACGAGAAGCAGGAGGGCATGACGATGAGAAAGGCAAGAAGGAAGGTCACGGTCATCATTTCCACGTATCAGTTTTCCTACCGACACCGCCCGGCCTCACACAGCAGGACACGGCTCGACTCCCGCAGGCCGGGCACGGCGCTGCAGCGAGGCCCCTCCCTGCCGCAGCCGTTAACGGCCGCCCGCCCCTCAGAGCGCCCCCGCCCCGCAGCGCCGCTCACCGGCCATGCTGTCGGTCTGCGTGCCCGCCGCCCGCACCCGCGGCCCCGCCGCCGCCTCCTCCTCCGCGCCGTGCATCGGTACCGCTACCCCCAGCTGCCCGCCCCGCCCCCATGGCGCCGCCGCTTCTCCCTCAAGCGGCGATGCGGCGCGGGCGTCTGCAGGGCAACCGCCGCTGACGGGCGGGAGTCTCGGCCAATGGGACGCGGAGGATGAGGGGAGGGCGGGGCTTGCCGCGACAGGACGGGAGGGCGGCTGAGGGGGAGCCGGGCGCCGAGGGGAGTTTGCGGCCGGCCACGGGGATGGCGGGGGAGAGGCCTGAAGTCTTGTGAGGAGAGGATAAGGGAACTGGGATTGTTCAGTCTGGAGGAGAGGAGGCTCCCTGGAGGATTCCTGTGTTAGGAACTGTGGAGCAGAAGATGCTGTTTCGTTTGCTGCCAGTGGTTTGAGGCACATCAGGGTCCCACCAGTGGCCGCTGGGCAGGCTGCAGAGAGACTCAGCCCCCCGATAGCCACCCCCTGATTGCCGGCTGCTGGCTGCTGTGCCATCACGGACACCCAGTCCGAATCAGAAATAGATCATACACAACAGCTGCATGTGAGCCTGGGGTATAGTGGAAATGCTATGTTTTCCCCCATTATGAAATGTTTTAGGATCTACTGGTACCAAGAGGCTCAATTTCATCTCTGCCCCCAGCTTCTCACCTGCAAACCATGGCACAGCCATAGCACAGACACTGCGCTGAGCCACCAGCTCCCACCGGGTTTCTCCTGAGCTCCGGGGAATCCTCACCAAAGCCTGAGCACAGCGGCATGTAGTAACAGTGCATCAGGCTGTAAAGTGTTCCCTAAGGCACTGGAAATGTGTCTGCAGATACTCGTCTCAGCAGTGGCTTCTTTTGGTGGAGTTAAGCGTGTTGCCAAAGCAAACCCAAGGTGCTGCGCCAGGGGCATCAGGGCTTGCTCGCATCAGGCTGAACTGGCCTAATGCCGTGGTGACATTCAATTACTCCAGCTAATTCAGAGCTGTTTTGGTCACCCCTGCTTCACCGTACAGCCAGCTCTTTTTCTACTTACTCTGTATAATCTCTTTTTTGAATTGCAGAAGTGTCCTCAGCTTTTTTGCTTCCTGTGGAAGCATGGCAGCAGCAGCACCAAACCTGCTTGTAGGAGGATGGCTGCGGGGAGTAAACACATCCCTCTGCCGCACGTTGCCTTTGGAGACACCATCGATTCAGCAACATCTTGAGCTGCTTCGAAGGTCTTTGTGTCACCAAAAGATCAATTGCTGTGAGTGTGCCCAACCTCCGTATAATGCAGTGGTAGTGTAAATTCCTTCCCCTGGGGAGGAACAGCCCCAGGCACCAGGACGTGCTGGGGGCACCCAGCTGGAAAGCAGCTCTGCAGCGGGGTCCTGGGGGCACCAAGCTGAACATCCAGCACTGTGCCCTTGCACAAGGGAGTATCATATCCTGAATTTATCGTGGAGTTCTATATGCTGTGTACAGCTGCATAATGAGTGTAGAAGCTAGATAGTTGGAAATCAGGAAGAAAGTCAGGGAATGTCTTCCTGCAGCTGGTCCCTGCTGGGGGTGATGCTGGGGAGCTGTTCATGGGAGGACTTGCCTTCTGGCCTGCTATGGAAAAAGCTGTTCACGTGTTTAAGAATGAGTGGGTTTAGATCCCTCTCAAAGTTCAGGTAGTTCATTTTGGCTCAGTGTCTGTAGGTTGTTATGGTTTGACTCAGCAGATAGCTAAGTTCTACACAGTTATTCACTCACCCTCCCCCCTCCCCAAATGGGACGGGGGAGAGAAGTAGAGAGATATGCAGTAAAATGCGTGGGTTGAGATAAATGCTATTTACTAAAATAGTAAAGAGAACAAAAGAAATAACAGTACATATATATATATATACACAAAGAGGATACGCAGAGCAAGGGCTCACAGCCAGTGGTGACCCTTCCTCCCGGCTAGCCCCTTCCGTAATGAACAGAACCCGGAAACTCAACAAACCAATCACATGATGTTATATGGGATGGAATAGCTCTTTGGTCAATTTTGGGTCAGCTGCCCTGGTCCTGTCCCTTCCCAGTTCCCAGCTCCTTATGCCCCCCTTAACTATCTCACTGGCAGAGGAATGCGGAAGTGAGTTATGTCCTCGGCTCCGTTCAACACTGCCAGGATGTTATCGGTATCTCTGAGGTACAAGATAAATTCATACTAGACACTACGAGAAGCGTAACTTCTGTTAGAAACTAAGACATAGGTACAACTAACTGTGCTTTGTAACAAGTCTCCGGGGTCATCCGTGGGCTGTGTAAAATCACTGATTTCCCCCCCTGCATTTCAGTGTAACCAAGTGATGCCTCAAGATGCGTGAGGAGTGCCTCCACACGCTTTCTCTTTTCATCCATTCTTTGTTTTTACATTTCCCCATTTTCCCTTTCTTCTCATTATCATTTCTCTGTCTGCATGGGAAGGTTGTTCTGCCCTTCCATTTTCCCTTATAGTTTGCAGCCTACAGACAAACTACTTCTGAAACATTCCTTTTAAAGAAAGCCAAGCTGCCCCTGGGCAGAGCTGCTGCGATAAGTAACGCAGCGCTCCTCTTTGTTTGCAGCCTCCCTCCTTCCTCGGCCGGTGCTGACTGCCACGTGCAGCAGTGCCAGGCCTGGTAATTCTGGGGGAACTCACCACCCTCCATTTGTTTCTGAAGGATTTGTCCTGATGGGGACAGAGCAGTAATTAGAAGGCATGACAAGCTCACAAATGCAGTTTGCTGCATGTGCTGTCCTACTGATCTCTCCAGGGTATTTATAGCGAAGATACCAATGATTCACCCAGCAAACAAGACCATCTCCTTGGAGCCTGCTGTGGGAAGCAGGAAGATTCTGCCATGGCTCTGAGCCCCCCTGGGCAGCCACTTGGGTGCCAAATACAGAGAGGTGCCAGCGCACCCCAACAAAGGGCAGCAGGACCGGTGCGGTTCAGGAGCCAGAGGAAGAGGAAGAGGCACTACCAGCAGACCACGGGCACGCGGGAGAGGCTGCGTGGCCACACAGCAGCACAGCAAAGATTTCTTTTCCTCTTCCTACCTGTACAACATGCCAGCTGTTCTTTTAGTTTAATGCAGTGTTTTTCAGAAGAGCACCACCCAGCAAAAGCAAACTAACCCAGCCCCAAACCTGCAGACAGCTGGGCTTCCTGCTGCAAAGCTGATGCAAGAATGCTCAGTGTGCACACGGTGAGCTGGGGATCCTGCTTTCTTCTGATACTTCATTCATTGACTCAAGAATCAAATAGTTTGGTCATATTTTTTAGGCTGGAGAAGGATTGGGTTCGGCTCTGCTGTCCTGAGATCCCCAAGCTGGATTTCAGAGAATCATAGAATCCTTAGAGTTGGAAGGGACCTGTAAAGGCCATCTGGTCCAACTCCCCTGCAATGACCAGGGACACCCACAGCTAGATCAGGGTGCTNCAGAGCAGAGGGGCAGGATCCCCTCCCTGTCCCTGCTGGCCACGCTGCTTTTGGTGCAGCCCAGGATGTGGTTGGCTTTGTGGGCTGCAGAGGGCTTAGAACACGTCACGTGCCCCTTGGCTCAGGGGGGGAACATCATTAACAAACGACAAAAAAGAATGATACTTTTATTTTCCACAGATTTTAAAGATACTTTGCTACATAGTTTATGTATTTTCTATGAGACTATACAGTTTTCATCTTCATGAAGTCCGACATTTTACAATTGTAAAGTGATATGTTTGGTAGTGTATCTATAACATTTTAAAAAGTTTTAGTTTTTTTTTCTTTTTTTTTCTTTTTTTTTTTTTTGGAATGTACAGTATATGAGGTAAAATTAAGATTACATTAAAAACTGTCTTCAATGCAGTAATACGCACTGAGGCTCGAATGGCAAATACACTATTAAATGACTATCAAAAATAGGAGCTCATTTGAATTTTACTATGAAAAACGTAAGTCACTGCAGATTAACTGTAGTAACAAATCTTACCACTTGAGACATTCAACCGTAAGAAATCTCTGGGCTATTACACTCAACCTCATTTGTACTGCCAGACATGGCACTTTAGAGAAGGTTTCTAGAAAACACCTGTTATCACTGTAGTCCGTGGGAAGGTATCGCCTATACATAAAAATGACAGGTTTGAAATAAAATGTAAACATACAGTACATTTTAAAGACAGATCATTCTCGTCACTTGGAGGCCAAGTTCTTCGCCGTTTCTTTTTTTTTTTTTTTAAAAAAAACAAAACTCAGCAACATTTTTCTACAGCACAGATCATTGGACGTATAAACAATTACGATACATGCCCGTTCTAAGATAAGAGAAATTCTTCAGAGATCTTCAAAGCACAAGACAGAGGTTCCTTTTTTATTATTATTAAGACTGACAGAAGTGTTTAATACCATTAAAAATGCTAAACTGAACACAACTAGAAGTCATTAATGATCCACTACTGCGTAACTCAAATAAATTAAGAATAGCTAATTACAAAGTGTATAACAAATAACGTAAGTGTGATGAGACGAGAAGTTTTTAAAGATAGGTTCACTACAAGCTTTGTGTCACTGGCAATCATTGACATCCAGCAAGATGTTCAGTGGGATACTTGATAAAATTCAGTCTGGTCATCCAAGAACTCACAAATGCAAGCTCACAAAACATTGATGAGTTATGCAATTGCAAAGTGCTCTAATGCAACATTAACTACATGCAATCAACAATTTGGTACAGTATCCAAAGAGACATTACATTAAACATTAGGATCTCAAGAAAAAGCAGCTTTAAGTTTTCTGGTGCAAATTACTACACTTCGTCTTCTGATTTGGTGCCCCAAAGGAAGAAAGAGAAGGGAAAAAAAAAAAAAAAAAAAAAAAGGCAGTGCTGGATTCTGGTGGATATGGCAAGTGAACGTTGGGGGTAACAGCAAATATTCCGAAATGAATTTTGTCTCAAAGATCTAGGAACTAGCCAAAACCAGAGGGCACAGACACCTGTACGAACTGCATCCGATCAAAGGTCAACTTCAGAACGAGTTTTCAATTGAAGTAACAAATCTAAAAAGTTCTCTCTCACTCTCCCTTCTATATTCGTAAGAAGTAAAAGAGGCATTTTTATGAGTAAACATCAAATCCCGGGGGCAAGATAAACCACTTGTGCCATCCCCTTGCAGTCTTTCCAGAACAGCTACTCGCAGTGAAGAACTCCACATTTATCAGGTAAGAAGCCTCCTTCGTGCACACTCTTCCATCCAGTTTATTATTTGCTGCCTGAGAAAAGCCCCTTCTGTTTTTCCTCGTAAATCCTGCTTTCCAAATATTTAAGACAAATGAGGAGGTAGAAATACAGCGCTAAATTGCTTTCACAGCATCAGATTAATATTGTATACAGCACAAGTTTGTTAAGAGTAAGTTTTAAATGCGTTCTACACATTCTTCCCTGTTATGGTAGTAACCCTTGAAAGTGTGGGCCAGGAAATCGTTTCTACACTTGTGTTTACTGGTCAAACCCTTTCCACTGAACACTGCTTGCCCCATATGAAGTTTGTACTGCAAGAAGGCATATTAAAAAAAGATTGTATTTCTGTGGCTTGCATTCTAATAACGTGTGTCAGCCTATACCTACCAGTAAGCATTTTAAAGTGGCTGAAAGGGTTTGCATCAGTCCCAATGCCGGTGCTAAATGCCTGTTTTTGTAAAAAGCAAGAGAACAGAATTATTTTTAGATTATGAGAAAGTAAAACGTAATGGGCAGCGTTCTAAAATAAATCTGTTTTCTTCACTTTATTACAAAGTACTGAATGATCACAGCAATCAGAATGGAAAAGATAGCAAAAAGTGCAAGAATGACAGCAGCACACACTTGGTCGCTCTGGGACCATTGTGTCCTTGTGGTTTGCACAGTGTCCTTGTTGGTGCTCGTCGGTGGTTCAGTCCTCTGAGAGATGAACAGCACTGGAGCGCTGTAGGGGCCTATCAGGTCCTGGTGACCCGACGTCTCTTGGCACTGGCGAATGGCACATGCACGGAAACGGTATTCACAGTTCAGCTGGAGGCCTGTGTATCGGAACGACCAGTCCGGACCCTTGTAAATCTGGCAATTAAGAAAAAAGGATACATCAAGTGAAAATGCCGTACATACACAGATGTACCCCAACATGCCTTTCTGTCTGCAGACAGGCTGAGAGAGCTGCTGAGAGAGAGGAAAGGCTCTGGGAAGACCTCGCTGTGACCTGCCAGTGCCTAAAGTGGGCCTGCAAGAAAGCTGGGGAGGGATGCTTTATCTGGGAGCATAGTGATAGGACAAGGGGGAATGGTTTTAAACTAGAAGAGGGCAGATTTAGATTAGGTATTAGGAAGAATTTCTTCACTCAGAGAGTGGTGAGGCCCTGGCACAGCTGCCCAGAGAGCTGTGGGTGCCCCATCCCTGGAGGTGCTCAAGGCCAGGTTGGATGAGGCCATGGGCAGCCTGAGCTGGTGGGGGGCAGCCCTGCCCATGGCAGGGGGTTGGGGCTGGGTGGGCTTTAAGGTCCCTTCCAGCCTGAGCCATTCTGTGATTCTATGGTGAAGGTAACTGTGTTCTCACCCATGCAAAGAAAAAGTACAAACAAGCTCACAAACACAGTTTAAATACGAGAAAGTCTCTAGTCTCTTCCGTGAAGCACAGAAAAAGAACCACAAATTCTTTTATGGCATGATGAGGACACACCAAATACACTGTGCTGGAAGCTGCAATGTTAAGGTGTTTTTATTGACCATTTGCAACATAAATACCACACCACTAGATGTAATCTTCAATTTTGTAATATCCAATATCATATATCACAGGATTTTAGGCAATTAACTACATCAAGCTACTTCATTAAGTCTAACCCAATCCAACATACATTGCTGTAGTTAAGATACTGTTTGTTTCAAGTACTGTCATTTAGCCCAATAAGCATTGTGTTAGGAAAGCTGCAAGGAGTCCTTCGTGTGATTCATAATTTCAGCAGACCCCAAGACACAGAGGGGTTTTAGCAGGGCATCCTCCATGGGTGTCTCAATCAGTTGGTTAACACAAAGAGACTCTCAGGTTCAGCACCAAGCACCTAATTCAGCTCAAGCTGAATGTAAATGCTGGTTTCTCATTTTAATTAATTTGCAGCTGTGAAAGGCCCTGAGAAGTAAAGTAATTTCTGTTCATAGGTGTATCAACAGGAACTAAGTTAAGACGTGGGTAGCCTGGTAGAGTTTGATTTCTCTGTTCAAAATCTTTTTTCTTTCCATTATCTGGATTTATTTAATTGGTAGCAGGATACAGAAATATCACATCAGTTGTTTTGCCTACAGCTATTTTATTGTTAGAGAGGACTTCACAAGTGCAAACTGCCAACCATTCAATGAAGAAAGCAGGAAATCTACTCTGATTTTGCTCTGTGGAGTTGTTGTTGTGCCTGTGGCTACCCATGGACAAAGCCCTCCGAGCCAGGCAGCTGAGTGTTACTGGAATCTACAGCCTGGAATTGTCTTTCATCTCAAAATTGTTTGTGCACAGAGACAGGGCCAGGCATGAAAACGGCAACTTCCTCAAAATTTTGCTAATTTATGTATTTTGTAGCAGGCAATCAGGCCACATACACACATCCTACTCTGAGCTGAAGCTGGACGATATTGTGGTAGATAAACTATAAGATAACGATGTTCTTTTCTCTGTTTTCTTTTTGCCAGTTCTTCCCATTAGCAGAGAATTTCATCACCACCTGAGGTGTCAAGTTGTGTTTAGCAAACAGCAGTATAAACGCAGAGAGGCTGCAACTTACTGCCATGTTTATACTACTCCTGTCACTTTGGTCTACGACAATGGTTTTAGGAGATACTACCTTATGGCATTTAGTAACAAAAAGTTAGCATGGTCAATAGCACAGTAATCTAAAGTAATTAATCAAAAGCAGTAGTTGAAGAAGCATACAGTAACTTAAACACATCATACCTGTTTGAATTCGGAGTCTTTTCCCACCATGACCTGAAGGCAGTAAATAACTGGATCGCCCTTCATGGGCTGCAGAACCTCCCACGTGATTTCACATGTGTGATCATTTATTCTCTCTATCCTCGGTGCTGAAGGAAACAAATCATAAAGGAAAAGCTTAGCTCTGCTTTCTGTCACTTAACGTTACATTCTCCTGTTTCGTAAAGATCTGAACTCTGTGTGCTATTTTTTGTCTCAGAGAAACAAGAGACTCGGATTAAAAAATATTCTTCCAACAACACTTCCTGAAACACACTAACAATACATTGGTCTCTTGGTAGCTTAGGTACCCTCTGACAGAACAAGTAAAACTTGCTGGCTGCAAATGTTTTATCTTATGCAAGAAAATGAGATGTATGCCTAAAATTACTCTAATATTAGAACTATTAGAACCTATTAACATGTGCAAGAAAGAATTTTCACATCAAATTACTCAAACAGCCTGGTCGCTCTCTCCTGGTAAGCAAGGATTCTAAGTATAAGCATTCTTATGTCAAAGAATGCATAAACCCTCTTATTTTTGGAGCAAATATTTTAGGTTTTAGGCAATTACCTTAGAAGTGCATTGTATTACTATCCCTACCTGCACCCTGAAAACAGCATTCTACGTACTCCAAAGGTACCACAATGCTACCACCACCAACTTGCCATCTCTAATCACTTCTCATGCTCCCTCTACTCCCCCCCACTAAAAAAAGGCAGCATCTTTACCTTTCAAGGCAGCTGGAACAGATTTGGGAGTAGTGAAAACATATTCTTGAGAAAGGGGACCTTCACCAGCTTCATTACATGCCTGAATACAAAATTTGTATGACGTTGACTCACTGAGCCTCTGTACTTTGTACGTATGACATGGTCCTCTGTATAAGGACACAAACCTGCAAATGGAAAGGGTGGCTTACAGTAAATAGAGAGCCAGACTATTGTCCTGCAGTTTATTCCCATCATTTCCCAGAATCTAATGAGAAACCCAGGAACATTTATTTCAGACTTCAGCTGTATTCTGACACTATAAAACCATGAGCTCATTTTCTAGGGTAGGCTTTTGTTTCTCATGACATCAAAATAAAATTTCTTTCAAACACAGAGTACGACAGACGACTTCTTTGCAAAAATGATCCTAAGCATTTTCAGATACCCTTCTGCACTTGAAGTGGGAAAGGACAGTAGTTCTCTCCCTGCCAATCAACTGTGTGTACTACACTCCTTTTCTGAAAAGCCACTTAGCTTTCCAAAACAAGGCAGACCAGACTTTGGCTATTTGCACCTTTGCAACTCTCCCTTACTACACTTAAGAAAGGATCACAGGTCCAACTGCTCCTGTACATCACTGCCAGATGTGAGCAAATGATGGAGCTCAGATTTAACAGGAGGCCTGGATTACATTTGTGTGCATCCATGTACCATTTTGAGAGCTCCTATAGACTGGCCACTCCCCCTCATGTTGTAATTCTGAAGCAGACTGATCTCAGCAGCTCTGTTTTTCAATTTCAGCATGCCCAGAACACAGCATAAGTTTATTTTCTGCAGGCGTTATTGTCTACTTTCTTTTCTTTCTTTCTTTTGTTTAACCAGACTGTACCTGTACAAGACCTATTCTTTGGTAATGGCAATAAATACTTTTACAGTTGACAGTCTCATTTCTCTTCCTTCTTACAGCACAGCAATTTCACCCAGCGGATCTCTTTTTGTGACATGAAGCTACTCAGGGATTCAGACACGGTACACAGTGTAGCAGCACTCTCTGCATCGCTGCTTAGGCAGAGGTGTTTGCTGTACCATCTCAGCTTATGTTCTGATTTAACATGAGAGAAGAGATCCCTTAAAATAATAATTTGTACTATATGATAATTTCATTTTCTACTAGAAATAACTGCATGTCAAGACAGCAAAGAGTAAAGAACCTAGCCCTTCCAATGTCAAGTATGTAAAATTCACAGGACTGGTTAGACTAAATCCTTGGATAAAATACTAAACAAAATGTGAGAAAAAAGAGGAGCCTGCTAATACAAAGCATTTCATTCAGCTCTTCATACTGAACTGTAAATAAAAAGCTATGAAGTTTTTAATCTTGTTCTTTGCAGCACGGAACACTAGAGAGCTTCTGCCTTGCCAGATAGGAGGACCTCCTACGACCCTTGTAAATTAAGCAAAGCATACAGAATTTTGCCCTTTCATACTCTCTCCAAGCACCAGACCACAGTGGAACAGAGCTGATTAAGGTGACACCAAAACCAACCTTCCATTCTTATCCTCCATTTGAAGGTGGTACTGAATGGAGTCAGTTAATGCTTTTGCAGTTCCCTCTCCCCACTTCAGCTTGAGAGTCTGAGAACTGTATGCAACACACTCCAGGCGAGGCGGATCCGGGGGGAGAGGCTTTGTTTTCAGTTTTATGGTGTGGCTGAAAGGTCCTGCTCCAAGACTGTTAAGGGCTTGAATTCGTATTCTAATATTTGAAAAGAAAGAAGAAATTGACTTGAAATCAGATTTTAAAAAATACCTGGTTATATCCACCATTCGTAATCAAGAGAGAATAAAGGTACTGTATAGGCAGTACTTTCTACGACCAAAGAATTTTCTCAGTATTACGCTGTGATAAGATCTCATGAATATGCAGGATTGTCACTCTCCTTGCCACATTTTAAGGGATCTGGATTGATTCAAATTAAAACACGTTAGTATATCTGCATCTTTTGCATTAGGGCAAAGATACAAAAACTCTATTGGCTACTTCAAGAATGGTTCATCTTCCTGACACTCCAAGGCCTCATACCAAAATTTTTGATGGCCAAGAACTACAGAATTTGTATTTATCACCCTGGATAGATGAGGGGAGAAAAAAAAACAACACCCCCAAATACGTGAATCCATAGCTTTGGCTATTTTAACAGGTGACTTTGAGGACAACTACAGCAAAGTTTTAGGGCTTTTTAGGACAGAGCTGACTTGTGAAGGGATGGTGTCCAGCTTCTTCTCTTACAAAATGCTGATTTCACTGATAATGCATCTCCAGGTGCCTGCAAACACCATGGGTCTGCTTGCAATGGGAGGGGGTAAATGAGAAGTCAAAGGTCACGTGGCTGAGGGCATTGCAGAACTTGAGATTCAGGGATGATTTTTATTTTTTGGGGGCACTCAATGGCAAACAATGCTGGCCAAGAAATCTATTTCTAAAAAGGAAAACCAGGAAACAGAAAATTGATCATTATCTACAGATCTCCCAGGTAGCCATAGATAACAACATCTGTCTAATCCCATTTTTCAAAGACTAAGGTTTGCATGTCTGAAATAGTATCTAGGTAACTGGAAAAAAGTAATAACAGTCATTCTACTCTGAAACGATCAGCCACACGATTTCAAAACGCTGGAACAGAAATGTGTGTGCAGGTTTATAAATAAGGATTTCTCCTTCGCTCCAGTAATATTTAACATTATGTTCATTTCTTATGGCACAGACCTAAGGTTAATGCATGCATTTTTTTATTTGCTCTTTTTAATTAGCACATAGAGATGGAAGTCCAAGATGTAGTCCATAAAAGCTCTTTTGTGGGTAGAAGTGCAGAAGTATGTCTGCAGCAGAAGCTTCTCATGTTTCAGTTTGTTGATATGGAGAGCGACAGCTCTTTGTTTGCCAGCATTATTACTAAATAATTATAGGGCACACAAGAACATTTTAGTCTTGCATACAGCATTAAAAAGAAGGAAAAATAAGGTTACAGAAAGTTACCTACCCAGAGGATATCTTAACTATACTGAAACCAGTGTGAGCTTAAATTCTGACTTCAGTGAGACTGACGTTCTCCTTTAAGTTTAAACACAGAAGATGTGTGTAACAAGCAGGTAGAGTGCCTTCTGGAAGGATTATGGATTTCTGCTTTTATATTTTTCCAGTAATTCTTATGTCAAATGTAAGGGATGATTTTGGTAACTGAAATTCTTCAGTCAGGTTTAAAATTGGTTGATAGATATTCAAACCAAAGTTCTTAATGCCGACTCCCATTCTAATACATGGTAATTCTGCAGAAATGACACTGCAAGATGTGAAGAGCTGCTATTAGATCAGACAATCCAGTCAAAGACTGGACATGCGCGTTCCTTGGATGGATTTTACCTTGACAAACAGATCAGAAACCATCTCTCTATAAAGCAACCTGTTCAAAAACGGTTATGAATCTGAACCTGTAATCTGAATTCAGTTACACTGATGCATCAAATCTACCACAATAAACAAAATAAATTGTTCTAGAAAGAAAATAAAAACAACATGGCTCATCTATTAGTGAAGATCATAACTACAGAGCTTCTTTTTGCTCCACACTTATGCGTTAATACCTCTCTGAGAGTAAGGTAGAGAACAAAAAGATAGATGGAAACAAAGAATCTGCTCTTGTGGAAGAAACATTAGACTTTCAAGTAGCTTTGCACAGCGTACCTGTAGGTTGTATCTGGCTGTAAGCCATCTATAAAGTAGCTCAGAACCTTCCCAACAGTTATTGGCTGCTTATCTCCAAAGTCTATGCTGTAGCCAATGATTTCAGATCCATGGTCGCATGGTTTTTCCCAACTTAGAGCAAGGCATGTGGAAGGATAATAGTGTGGACTTTCCACTTCATCTTCACTCAGTCCCCGAAGACAAGTCACGACGGCAGGCACAGAGGCTGGAGTCATACATGCCACTACTTCACTGAAAGGGCCCGTGCCTGCAACGTTCACTGCCTGCAAATGCAAAGCAGACCACGTTGTTACATGGCAGAGATGACTCCTGTTTCCAGATTCCACCACCAATAGGTTTACATCTTTACCTGAACCCTGCAGTAGTATACAGTGGCAGGCAAAAGTCCTTTCATCTCACAGCTGAGGCCAGGCCCACAATAAGAGATCTGCATGCATCCTTCCACGCCACCCCATTCCAGTCGGTATTCCGTGACATCTGCTCCGTTACTCCCTGGAACCTTTACAATGGATACAGGTAGTTAGAAGTTAAATTCACTGACTGAAAATAAAGAAATCAGTGAACAAAACTAACCAAACTTAATACATCTACTTTTGTTTTGTTTTTCCCTATAAATCAACAAGACCGCAGGTAACAGCGAGGCAGAAAGCTCTAAGCCCCACAGGAATGTTACCCTTCCCCTTCTTTCCTAATTTTTCATCTAATACAATACAAATAAATCAGGCTGCTACTGGCCTTGGATCATCTTTACTTCAAAAACACTATTTATTATTGCAGACCACTCTGTACACAGTAATGATGATTGAGTTGTTTAAATACAGAGATCGTCTAGCCTGCAGCATTTAGCTTAGGAACCCAAGCAGTCAATGACACGAGATGGTCTTCCTGAGAGGGTTATAGAAGGTGCAGAAGTTTCTGCTGAGTGGGTCTATAGTGCAGGGATAACAATGTGCAAACACACACTGGTGCCAGTGTCTTCATCTTGCAGAATAAAGGGCTCCTCCTTTGGAGCACATCATGGCCCTCCTGCATGGAAACCAGGCTGCGAGGGTAGTGGGAAGCTAAAAATTGTGTGCTGTCTTTTTTCAAGATAAGAGTTGCAAAGCAGCTGGGACAGACAACTAACACCACCCACAGACCTGGACAGAAATGCCTCCTCTAGCAGTCTGTCTTTCCTCGCTGCCTACCCCAAATTCAGCCTCCCTATTTTTTGGGAGTTTTAGCACTCCCTCAGAAATAGTCATTTGAGGTGCAGTTCAAATCATAGTCTCTAAGACATGACATAGTAGGAAAAAGCTGCTGCTATTTTGGACTAAGTGTTCCGAGAAAGCAATCATATTGAGCTGCAAGCTAATTGCTCCAAAACTTGGCTTTTGCTTTCCCCCTCTTTTGAAAAAGGAATATTCCCTACTTTCAGCATTAGGCATGTGACAGCAAGTGACTGAATACAAACAGAATTTCACAGGATAACACCTGATGTGCTTGGTACAGACTCCCTTTCAAGTGTTTGATAAGCTGAAGGGTTCAGCTGCCAGAGGATTTCAGCAAGCAGGACCTGATACAAACCTCATGAAGTCCAACTAAGGCAAAAGTGAATTCAAAGTCCTGGACCTAAGACAGAACTGTACTGAAGCTGAGGAGCAAGCTTACCAAAAAAGAACCTGGAGTCCTGCTATGCAAGCTGAATGTGAGTCAGCAGTGTGTGCCTGATGAAGGATAATTACATACTGGCTGTATTAGCAGAAGAGTAGCAAAGCTAAAAGAATAAAGCTCAAAGGAATAATGTTCTTCCTTCTGTTCAGCACCCGTGGTCCTGCACCTCCAGTACTGCGTCCAATCTTGGGCTCCCCAGTACAGGACAGACATGGACATACCAGAGAAAGCCTGGTAGAGGGCCCCCAAAAGGGAGTGCATTATAAAGATTTATTTGATATTAAGATGATCAGGCTAAGGGAAGATCTTACCAGTGCCTCAAACTACTTACTGGGAGGGTACAAAAAAGATGCTGCCAAATTCTTCTTGAAGTTGCACAGTAGCAGGACAAAAGGCAGAGGTTACACCTTGCAGTAAAGCATATTTTGACTGGACGTAAAGGAAAAAAAACTGCAGCATGACAGTTTGCCCAGAAAGAGTTTTGTGAGGCTGCAGAATCTTCACCCTTGGAGATATGCAAAACATGGCCGGACAAGGCTCTGAGAAACCTGATCTAAATTTGAAGTCAGCTGTGTTTTTGAAGAGAGGGTCCAGCCCTACATTAATTGTTCTGTGATTCTATCAAGTAGACATCTGAGATTGGTCAAATCAATCCTACCTGAACATTTTAAGAGATTTCTTCAGATTTCTTCGTCTTGTAGACGATTAAGGAGAGCCCCCATGACATACCCAGTAGGAAGAATGAACAACGCATTCCAGATAAACAGTTTAATCTTTTTCTGTACACTTCTGTAACTCAGATGACTGACTCCATCTCAAGCTATTGAAGAGCTCTGTTTAAACAGCATTTTCAGAGAGAATCCTCCATTTTACAAGCTTAGTTTGTATCTGTTGCATTTTTTTAATGAGCCACATAAACACAATGGGTTTATAGGAAGTCTGTGAAGCTTTTGCTACGTTACTACTGATGCAATTAAATAAAATTAAAACAACTTACGAAAACAACAAATGTACAATAATCCACGGATGTATTCACTCCGAGGAAACATAACTACATTAAAGAAAAAATTTAAGAGGAGCTTGCATCGCTCAAATCAGCAGCTGTGGCAAAACTTAAACAAAAGAAGAAAGGAAGATCCCAAGTATCTGCAGGTTGCTGACTTACTACTGTCATATAATGGTATGATGAATTACTTTAAGATTTTACCTACCAGGCATTGCATAACCAGGTAAGTATGTTTAAAAATGTGATTAAATACAGTCTTAAGACTTTAAAGTTGGACTTAAGAAAGCAGAAGACGTTCATGTTAGGACAGGTGTAACACTGTGTTCTTACCTCCCAGGACACCTGGGCACACGCAGCAGATCTGCACGCCACTTGGGGGGGCTTGCACTGGTCTGGTGGTCCAGGTGCTGTAGTGATTTCACATTTTTCCGAATAAGGTCCAAACTATTAGAAAGGCAGTTGATATCACTAACTGGTTAAAATAAAATCACTGCTTTTTAAACAATTGGCTATAGCAGAAGCATGTAATAGCAGCTCGAAACTTTGTACTAGTTGCTTATAAAAAAAATCTTTGTGGACTGTGGATTCAGGATTTATTTCAGTATCCAACTGTTCTCCAGAATAGCTGCAAGACCTGTCTCTATAGCAAGTAAATTTAGCACTTCAGACTTTCAAGCAGAAGCATTCGGAAGCATTTTCCTCTTCTTTTGAAGTTATATGTTTGCTACACCATAACAGAACACAATTTGTAACTGTCTATTCTATTTAACTAAAAGAAAAAAAGGATTCAAAAAATGCTCCATCTATAAACTGCTCTTTGGGGGATTTAAAAATTAGGTCAGAGGCTTAAAGCCTTACGCTGCAGACCTCTTCACAAACAATGTCAACTGGTGATGGCAGCTTTTATGGAGTAAGTGTTATCAAACAAACACAAGCTGCCCTGCCTCTGTCTTTAAATAAGGATTTTGGATACATAACCAAATCACGCTTGTACTACAGCAACAATTGATTTAAACACATTTAATACCTCAACAAGAGAAAATAATCTTGCATTTGATAAAACTCACACTCAGAAGTTAAACTAGATAAAAAAACAGAAAATGCTTACTATTATGTTTACTATATAATAAACATAACATCAAGTAACACCAAATAATAAAGGACAATCAATTTACAGAGTTGTATACAGAAAACAGTTTACTACCTTACTTCACATAAGAACATTCAAGTTGCAACAATGCTTTAATAAAGCACTTAGCATTTCCTAGTAATTCTGGTGTAAGACATAATTAGCTGTTTTCCTTTCCTCTAAAAATCCCTTTGTTCTAAAATGATGTTTAACTGTTCCCACATAGCAATAAGCTCTGCGAACCAAATGAATCTACGTCAGAAATCCTCATTTTAAAATCGCTTTAAAAATGCTTGTTATAAAAGAGCAGATACTTAATAGCACTGGCACTCTCCGCAGCTACTTTCCTTTCAGACTGCCTCCTTACCCCAGCCTTGTTAGCTGCTCGCAGTCTGAAGCTGTACGTTCTCCCTGGAAGAAGGCTGCCTACTGTGCATTCAACATCAGAGCCTTGGTAAACCTCTCTGTGTTCATCAGTTTCTGTCTGAAGCATTTCCAGACCATAACAGGTAATGGGTGAACCACCATCTACCTGAGGTGGCCCTGAAAACAAGAAAGAAAAGCTGATTTAATTTTAACACACGACACAATTGGATCCCTTATACTCAGTAATAGTTGTAAGAGAATTACCCCAGCGCAGCTGAATTTCTCTTGCTCTTGGTCTACCCTGTAGCCGAGGAGGCTGGCATGGACCAGGAACCACTGCTGGTGTCTGCACCAGTAAAGAATCAGATGCCTGCAAAAGAAAGAGAGGTTAACGAAGACACCTGGGCCAAAACAAGCACTATCAATTATGTTACAAATGAAAGAAATAGGATCTTCCATTTCTTGAACCATGTCCTCAAATACATGAAGATGCTTAAGTGACTTGGTGTGTATTTACTGGAACGCTTACATAAAACACGCTACAGTGATAACACAATAGGAAAAAATAACTTTCGCCTTTGAGGTTTTGAACACACAAAAGCAACTAAAATAATAATAATAAAAGTATCATTACAAAGCTAGCATAGAAGCCTGAACTATGAAATGATTAGAGTTAGCTCATTCTCCTTTCCATTAAACTGCAGTTTAATGGTTTCTAAAGCCTCACTCCAGGGGTTGTACACTTCTATCTGTGCAAGAACCTCTTAGAAAGCAAAGGGGGCAGAAATGACAATCAGAAGTGATTAAGAAATTGAGACTTCAGCTTTCTCATTACTTGTAATACTTACTGTGCAAGTATTTGAAGAGTGCCAAAAAGTACATAGCAACATGCAACAGATGGCATTGTCTTCTGGATGCAGACAGAAATGAGTCAGACATGGTGAGGGGTTATTAGCTTCAGTGTGATACAGAACAAATATGCTGTTTCTGGACTGAAGTTGATAAGCCTTTTAGTTTACAACAGAGATACAACTCAGAGTCTCATTTCACAGCTGCTGTCTACATATGTTCCAGCAAGAGTATATTCGAAAATCTGCTGCTTTTCAGTTCCTTTGGAATGTATTATTGCACTAAGCAACAGATGCTAGATAAAAAGTAGGATGTTTCTCAGAAAGCATATAGCCATGACAAGCTGCAGAAAACTTTTCATTACATCTTTGTGTACTATTTTTCTTGATTTTTGACACTTTCAAAAAGTATCAGGACTTTCTGAAAGTTACCCCCTCTTGGTTACTTGCGTATTTATTCTCAATAACGTGGGGAAGGAGGGTGGCAGACTGAAAGTCTCCATGAACATATGTACACTTGTGGCCAGGTGACTGGGAGTACACTGCCTTTCTCCTTCCTCTGTACAAAAGGTATGCTGAGCTATGGCAAAAAAATCACAGCTGAGTCAACACTGAAGGATTCTTCATTTATTCCTAGGACAAGGTGGTTGTGGGCCGGAATGTCTTTGCAGGAGATCACTATATGGATGTATTTCATATAGCTTGACTCAGTTGCTAAGGGTACTACACTGATCACGTGGAAAACATTAAATTTACACCGCTGTCTTGGGTTAGGACTTAGGAAAAGTAATTTTCATTTTATCAACATGTTGCATGGGAAAAGACATAGTATTTTTTCCTGTAAATAAGAAAAATATCTTAAAGAAAAATATGGTATCAGAACAGAATATTCATATTTATTTGCTCAAGAAGTAGACAGAAACTTGAAACACTGTGCACCAATACTGGGATTTCTTTGAGGTTCTGATGGCTGTTTGTCACGCACTTCTGTAGGATTATTCCTCTGACAATATTTATTAACTGTTGGAGCAGGTTTTCTTAAAGATAAAGATTTGCACTTGAGAAAAACATTAGCTAGCATTACCGTGCTCTGTCCTCCTTCCCCAATGCAATATACACGTAAGCGATAGGAACAGCCAGGATTCAGTCGGTCACACAAATGCTCCCTAGCAGCTCCGCTGTATATTGTGTCCCACTTGTTTCCTGAAAGGTTAAGAGTAAGCGTGAAATGAACCAAGGTGCAATTTACCACACCTCAGGATCCTAGACTCATCAAAAAATTTACACTGAAAAAACCCTTTTAATTACATCATGTATATCCATTTTGCATATCGTCACTACAGCTTAAAGTTGATAAAGCTTGTTCCTGTGTTTCTGAATGGCTCAGCACCATCTGAAATACTGATTTCATTCTTTCTTCAGCCAGATTCTTAAACGAGAAACTCTCCAGCATTCTCTCTCTCTGGGAGAGAGAATTAAGAGAGATTAAGCTGGGAACCCGGAGTTATTAAATTAAATCTCCAACAATTCAATACATCACAGAATATAGAGGGCTACGAATGAACTGTAATGCACAGCTCACTCCATCTGCATGACAGGCTCAGGTAAACCATTCCACAGGTGGCTCAGTGTGGACATGCAGTACACTAAGGAAAGAGACAGACTAAGTATGGACAGGACCATGGCTGACACCTTTGGCAGAATTACCATTCCAGTTAGAGGACAGTGTGCTGCCTCAACCCAACACAGCGACAGAGAGCTTCAAACTTTCACCCTCAATGTGTGTTACTGAATACAAGTAAGGTTACTTAAAAGGTTCAGATTTTAAAATAATTTAGCTGGATAGTTTCATGTCCAATTTAGAAATATTGTTAATTTCCCTTCTATATGACAGGACAGAAAAGCAAATAGCAGAAATACCTACTCCAGCTCCATTCTCATTTAGCAGCAATGAATGGAACACTGGTGTTTCATTCATCTACCACACATCCAACAAACCTAAGTAGCCCTTTCTTGCTCTTAAATGTCTGATAATGTATCATTTGATTTCCAAAACTGAACACACCTAAATGATAGGTTAAATAGAAGGGATCTCTTTAGATACGGTTTTATGGCATTTTCTTTCTGATCAAGAGAAACGGAACTTCCCATGTACAGGTGTCAACATCCTCATTTTTAAAATTACAATCTCTTGCAGTAATATCTGCTATCATGTCACGTATTTTACTCTTCCCACAATTTACAACTCAAGGTGTGCACACAAAAAAGATCACAGCTGAATGCCAACACATTCTCCTAGTTCTTACCATTTAAGCCTTCAGACATTTCCACAATGTATGTGCTTATTGCTGCTCCTCCATTGTCTTTTGGTGGAAATAAAAAAAAAAAAAAAAAGGCAATATTCCAACTAAGCAGGTTAAATTAAATTGTTTTGTAGCTTTTGGGGAGAATTTTAAAAAGGCAAAATTGACAGCCAACAGGAAATGAGTGCTTATTCACAGTTAGCCATAACATCCCGCATCCTAGCTCAGACAGCTGCAAATCATTCAAATCCTCCACTGTCCAAAGCTGCCAGATCATAACCCTGCTATCATCTACAGACGATGAGTGACAAGTGAATTAGCACCTGGGAGATGCCACAGCAAACATTTCAGTTAGTCTGAAGTGCCGTGGGAAGGCAGCCTGATTATGGTTTCAGGGACATTGATCTTAATGGCTCTGTAATTTGAACTGCAGATTGGAAAAAGACTGTCATATTTACAAGGAAAAGATATATCAAAACGTTTTAAGGACAGCATTTAAAAAAGCAAAATATTTGGGGAGGGAACAGAAGTCAGGAGATCTGTACTGAACATTTCATCTCTTACATTTTCAATATGGCAATAGAAATCAAGTTCACTGCCTTCCTTAGTACAATGTTCAGGGAAAAGATAGGAAATTACCGAACTGTCTTTGACATAATCCTACTACTCCTTCTCAGAGGTGACTTGGGCAACAGTAACATTAAAATACTGTGGAAAAACAACATTTTTCACAAACACAGTGGCAGCTTAATACTTTAATACAGAAGGGCACTGCTGCTGTAACATCACATTATGTATGTGCTCGATGAAATGATGCTGGCTCTGAGGCTAGTGCTACATATCACACCACACCTGCTAAATAAAATGAGATTTATTATATGGCAGATAGCACTTTTTTGGTTGGAAGTTAGCAGTCTACTTACTCTGAATGAAAAACAAAATTTTCACATTCATTATCATTCATGAAAAAAAGAAAAATAAAGAGTACTATAGTTCAAAATAACATCTACTAAAAATTCTCTATATGAATAGATATTTCCTTTTTACAAATTAGATATTTCTAATAACTTCATATATTATACGTCATCCTAAGAGATCAAATTTGAGGCCCTGATAGGGCAAAGTGCTCTGGAAAGATGCAAGATGGGACTTGCTGAGTACTTACACTCTACAATTAGCTTTCATATTATTACTGTGAAAGAACATGATATTAAGCACATTACTATATAGAACAAGGTACAAAATTTAATTACTTGTGACAGCAAGTAAAATCTTCAATCATTTTGCTTTCTGGTACAGTACTGTATCACAGTAGTGCTTTAACTTCTAATTCACTGCACAAGGGTGAGAAAATTGACCCTAAGGATAGGGTGAAGAAACTGACCCTAAGTTTCTCAAGATTGCTAATGAAAAAAAAAAAGATGCATCAAACCCAGTCATTCTAAATAGAAAGTTTAAACTTGGACCTTTTCTTTTAATAAAATAACCCCACAATTTCATGGCATTTTCTTTTTACACCAGAGAAACATTAACTTCTTAGTCCACCAATTAACACTACTGTTTTTTTAATGACTGCACTCCCCTGCAGTAATAGTCCCTATTACAACCCATACATCACTCTTCCCACGCAATCACACTCTTACGCTGCCCCCATAAGTATTTTTATCTGTGTTTTTCTCTTAGCTCAAAATGAATCATAATGTTGACTTTCACTCGACTGAAGTGTTATCGAAGGAAAACCTGGTCTTCTATTTCTAAGCATACATAAAATACAGAGGACAAGCTATAAACAGAGCTGGACAGCATTCTTACCCCAGACTATTTTAAAACTCTGTGCATGAATTTTTCCTTTCACTGAGGGTTTTGAAGGTGCTCCAGGCTTGTCTGGGCAAGTAGCATACTCTACTGTCTCACTTGGACTGCTTTTCCCTTCTGAATTATAGGCAATGACCTGTAAATATACAGAAATTATTATAAACACAGAACAAATGTACTGGCTAATGGCATGCCATGCAGTGCCCATGGTAAGGACAAATTAATTTATATGTATGTGTTGACAGCTAGATAATAAACCATCACGAGAAATGAATCTATTATGTACCTTTATTTTCACAGTTTTCATTAGTCCCACAGTTACTCAGCCACTATGATGAAATTAAAAAATACCTGAGAATTGTCAGAAAAAAAATAATCTTTTAAATCAGGGCACTAAACCAGCCTGGCTGTAAAAGGTAGTAAGGACATGCACCTCTCAAAGACGTTAAGGGAACCTGTAGGTGCTCAATATAGCACAAACCACTTTAATTCAAGTGAAGGATTTGAAAAATTGCTTTTTTAAAACTAAGAGATTCAGAAATCAGTCAGGTTTAAGAACTACTCTGTTCTTCAATGGAGTTGTGCAGGACTGTGGGATCCTGGTGAGAGCAAGCCAGCAAAGCACCCTGGCAGTAGTGAAGGCAAACTGTTTTTATGGCCTGCATCAGCAAGACTTTAGCCAGAAGAACTAGGGATGTGACTATGCCACTTTATTCAGCACCATTTAGGTCAAACCCGGAACACTGTGCTCAGTTTTGGTCCTCCCAGCTCAAGAGACACTGAGAAACTGGAAAGAGTGCTGAACGGAGCTAGCATGATGATTACAGGGCTGGAGAATATGATACAGGAGGAAAGGCTGAAGAACTTGAGGTTACTCTGCCTAGAAAATACAAGTTTCAGTGAGGGAGATCTAATCACAGCCTTCCAATGTGTAAAAAGCAGTTAAAGAAAAGATGAAAACACCCTTTTTACAAGGATGTGTGATGATAGGACAAAAGACCAGGGGCACAACTGTGTCAGGAAAATTCTAGCAAGATATAGAGAAAGAAATGAATTGCCATGAGAACAGGCTGCCCAGAAAAGAAATCTTCCCTTGCTGAAAATACTGAAGTCTGAGATCAACAGGGCTGGCATAGGGTTGAATAGCCTGACCTGAGGCCCTGCTTTCCAGATACACTTGGATCAGATGATCTCCAAAAGTCTCTTCCAACCTAGACTTTGCTGTGATTATAGGAAAACAAATTGCTGTTATCCTTTATTTTTCAGTTGTGCAGTTAATATATCATGTATTTCTCTTTGTTCCTAGCAAAATCCTAAGCAACCTAAAAAAATTTTTTGCTTTAATATTTATTTAAAAATTGAACAGAATCCAAATGATAGGAGTGATGTCTGTAGAATTTGAGACGAGGAAACATGAGCTAATATGCTTCTTAGACTATTTATAACATTAACAATCATCTGGTTATTTTGTGCCCCTAGAAAAGAAGTTAAAAAGGCCATTGGTATTTATGTATCATAACAAGGTTTCCAAGCCTTAAGGAATATCACTACTAATTAAGCCTTTCTCCTGTATAATAAAAATTAAAGAACTGGTTAACACAGAATTTGCTTCTCCTTTATGCCCTATGAATGAGTGAACAGAGACTTCTGTTATGTAAGAAAAATATAGCATAAATGCTGATTTTTTGTTTTAACGATAAACTTAAGATGCTGAAGTTAACTAAAGATTTACTAATAATATATATGATTAACATGTAGGATTGCTTTCAAAGGAGAACTATAATCAAGTCCTGCAAAAGCTAGTTCCAAAGTATTTAGCTGTTTTTTAGCCAAAACACATGCATAGCCATGAGAGTGCTAGCTTGGTACAGTCCTGAGAATACCCTGTAAATTGTAAATCATGGAAGCATTAAGTTATGGGCAAGTACTGCAAGATGAATGCCTATTGTAACTTTTTCTGCTTCTGAAAAGGTAATCATATTCAGAACTGCAACATTTTTGCTACAATTCCAAAAGGGGTACTTACATTTTAGACTAAAAACAAACCAACCGCTAAACTGCTCCCTTTCACATTGCAGAGATGCGGCTCTTAAGCAGCTCCCAATTCTTCCTTATGAAATAGTAGTTGAGGTGTATGCAAGGAAACAGCTATGGACATTTTTACCCCTAGTAGGCTACAGACCATCCTGACTGCTCCATACAGACATATAAGAAGGGACTCGGCATCCCTGCAATATGATTTACTAGCTTGAGTTCAAGCATAGCATAGCACTGACACTATTTCTTTTGATCAAAGTTGCTCCTTATCCCAACAGTTTGAGATGTTGAGTGCCTACCAAAGAACTAATACTACCTGTGTACATGTAACACAGAAGCAAAAAAAAACCCAGAAAACAAAAAAACCACCCAGCCCTCCCCTACAACTGTTAAGAACATTCACTAATGAGCTAGAAGGACACATTTCAAGACGCCTGCAACTGTGTTTCACAGGTACCTTTCAGAAGTTCCTACTCCTATCAAGATGACCAGTGAAGCAATGAGCTGACAGTTTCAGGAGATTTAAATTTTGAGAGACTGGCATAAAATTTGGTTTCCCTTAAAATAAGTCAGTGAGTCAAACCTCAAGCTACTATGGTTCAAAAAGAGACCCAACCAACCAAAGACAACCACTCAAAACCCAAGTGGTGAAAACTCTTACCCTAAATTTGTATTTTGTACTACGCCTCAAATTCTTCACTGTGTAGGTAAGATCGTCACCATCATATTTTGGCTTGAAACCATATCCCTGTAGAATTAAAAGCATTATTTGAAATATTGTATCTGTCAACCAATTCTGTAACATCATTCATGTAAATAAATTACTGCGTTTTAGAGTGTAATTGTTATGTTTCTCTGACAAAGTAATTAAACGTAACTTCATTGTGTGAACACAAGATATTTTATTTCTACCGTGTGGGTCTGTTGCACATGGAAGCTAAGTATAAAAATGAGGTGGGATGATGGAGGAAATGAATTAATCATTCTCCAATTCTGCAGAAAAGAAAAATAAAGAAAAAGACATACAGTGGCAAGAGAAATGATATCTAAAACTTATAAGGGGTAAAACAAAGATGCTTATACTGAAATAACTTCTAGAGGGACCACACTTCATGATGCAATTACTTTGATCCACTCTTAGAAGGCTTAAGTTTCACACACGGATTCACAAAGTAGGCTAGAAGTCTTTGCAGGATTAGGTCTTAAAAACACTGGAAACTATTGCTGGTGCAAGAGAAAGAAGAAAGCTAAGTGGCTTGGTCACAGCAATGACAACTCATTAGTTTTGTTTGAGAAAATACAGTTTCTTGCACAATATTCTAGCAAAAAAAATCACTGCTATATTCAAATACAATGATGTATCAAGATACACGCTACAATCTCTTTTCTTATTGAGAGTAAGTATTCTAAACTTACTGAGTTCTCATCCTCCATCTCTAGTATATACGAAATGCCTTCATCTGATGGTGTTCCTGAGGGTTTTGTCCACTGTAGGGATAACCAGGTAACTCCAGCATTGATCAGCAAAGGACTTGCTGGTGTAGTTGGGGCAGTGCCTGAGGTATGATACAGGACTTCTTCACTAAAACCACTGTATATAAAACAGACAGTATGTAAACTAACCAGACACAATGACTGTTATCTAGAAAAACATCATTCTTACTAAACACAGCTGTCACAATTTCTTGGATATATGCACAACTGGAAATGACTTAGCTTGCCCATGAAGCTGTCAGTTATAAACAATCTGAACAAGGTTAACATACTCATAATCTAAAGATTCCTGCGTATGACATAATTACAGTGTTTTGCCATCCAAATTGTTTTGCTTTTTCATATTGCCATTTTTTCTAAAATAGTAGAGCTCTGCGTGCAACAATGTACTAAAACCTATTCAAAATGAAAACATGAAAATATAAAAGCATATGTGGAAAGGTCCCGAAGCACTCTTTGCTTCCCAGGCAGCAATCTCTGCAATTACATGTTTCAAGTATACTCTGAAGCACTAGTCTCTATAGTGATTCAAAAAATAGCAGAATATTGTTATTCCACGTTAGGTTTCTTTAAGAGTTGCCAGTATGAAAGCAGAGTGTACACCAGACAACCTCCAAACACAGTTTTTAACCTTATCTGATGACTCTCAGGTAGGCCTTGAAGTGAAAACACAAGTAAGTAACAGAGCCAGTTAAAGATCTTGTGCGTCCAAATCTGACATTCTTGAAGAATTGCAGTACAAAGACACCTTGATGTTATGATCTCTTTTACCCAAACTACATTATCACACAAGTTGTAAACTTTGGCCTGCTCTGGAGTCTTTTTGGCATTAAAAAAAAAATATCTGACACACAACACCTTACCAAGGGTAAACATCCAAAGGAGACATTAAGTCTGTGCAGACACAGAGACTGTGAGGTAATGCACCGTGAAGTAGGAAATGGAAAAGTGCGAAGCAAGAGAACACCTTACACTGGGGGAAACAAGTACTTTTTTTCTTGTAAAAAGTCACAAAACAATTTAATCTCTGAAATGAAAATGATGCGATGCATACGCTGTATCTACTGAAAAAAACGTCCCAGCATTACATAGCTAGGCTAAGCAAGCACGAAGAGAGGCCAGACAAATACTACACCTATCTCTACTCATGAACAACTACCAAAGCAGTCACCTCACAGGCAGATGTAAGGGAAGAAAAAAACCAAACCACCTTCAAAAGCCTTAATCTCTGAACCACTGCAAAACACACTGAAATAACTAAAAGAGTTCCAGTAATTCTCACATGGGGAAATGTTAAACATTTCACTTAGGAGTACAACAATGCCATGTTCTTTTAAATAGATTTTATTTTTTCCAGGTTTGTTTACAAGTTGGAGCAGTAGGAGTAGCAACCTTCCTTGGAGGTCAGTGCAAGTCTACAAAGTAAGTCTGGCAGCAGTAGCTGAACTATCTGCAGGTGATAGCTGCTTATGGAAGGGGCTGAGATTTGTAGCATTGATATGCTAAGTATGTACAGGTGTCAGGGCTGTAATAATGTAGCCATAATAATGCCTGAACAAAACAGATTACGCCAGGAATCACTGAATAGCTGAGGTTAGAAAGGATTTCTGGTGGTCACCTTGTCCAACCTCCCCTGCTCAAGCAGGGTCAAGTGATCCACAGTACGCATGTAAACTGCAAACTGAATAATCCAATCAAGCACGGTAAATTAATTATGTAAAACCTAGTTGGACAGAAGTCTTGTTTCTTGAAATGTCATCGAATGTTTTTCCAAAGCAAGCACACATATGCATGCAAATGCATTCCATATTTATATATACAACAGTAATATTTACCTCATACCCATGTCATTTTTGGCTGCTAGCCTAAAGGTGTACCCCATTGCTGGTGATAGTTTAGTAATCCTATACTGCTTCTGTTGGCCATAATAACACTGGCAAAACTCTCCATTTCCTTTTCCCTAAAAAGGAATAAATTAATCACATTATTAACCCTATTAAATATGCGTCCATCAATTAAAGTAACACACACATGCGAAGTAAACTCATTTTTTGGAAAAGTAATATAACTAAAGAATTCCTTGCATATTGAGGCTTTATATAAAACTTTGTATATGTACTGAATTAGAGGCTTTTTAAATTCTGTTCCATCTCCCAGCTCCAAGGGGATGGAAGGAGAAAGCAGCACTGCCATCTCCCTCCTGGGATAGCTGTCTGTCCAGGAACTGCAAGATGTTTGTGGGGACATAGCTGGCCCAGCCCTTTTATACAAATGAAAGGCTGTTATAGGAAAGTTATCCTTTATTGTCTGCTCAAGAGAATTATTGGGTAAAAAGTGACTACTAAGAGCAGCAGAATCATGTAACTAAGAAATATCTGATACTTCATATGTCCTAAGAAAAAATTTGGGCAATAACTGTGTTTTCACACTTGCCTCAGGAATTATTTCTCACTGGCCTACCTAAGTCATAATTGTGATACAACCTGATGTGCAGTCACATACAGTTATTTTATATATTATTATGTTATTTTACAGCTATAAATGTAAAATAGAATACATTGCTTACTTCATCCCATTCTAAAAGGTAACTGTGGATTTTAGAACCATTATCACAAGATGCCTGCAAGAAGAAAAAAAATGAAATTAGAGCTCTAACTGGATACAAGATCACTTGAGGAAAGATGCATGTACGGATCAGTTCATGACATGACCAGTGAAGAGCAAATGATGTTCCCTTTATACAATTGTTTCACTTGCCAGGACAGCCCTAATTCAGTTTCCCTCCAGCAAATGCTTTTTTTCTTTCTTTCTTTTAGTCGTTTAGACCTTGATAAAGTATTCTGGCAGCAGTGTAAAATACACAGAATTTTTCTAAGCAGTTAGACTACAGGTCTGTTCAAATCTCAGTCTTTCCAAGTCAATCCGTTCACTTTGCACAAATAAGCCGATATTAAATAGTAGAGAAAGATATTGGTTCTTCAGTATAGGAGGGGACCAGAACTCAAACCAGTGTCCCTTTTTTTAGCTCATTAACTTTGTTTACAAAGGCTTTTCTGGGATTTTTTTTCTCTTTAATGTTAATAAACAGGCATTTTACTCATAAATCTGAAACTGCTGAAGAGTTTTCAGCGCCTATTTTAAAGGTTTTAAGGAATTCTTACCTTCCACTGCAAAGTAAGAGAATTTTTGGTCCGATTAGTTATCCTGGGCAGATTTGGAGCATCAGGTTCACAACTCATTGTGGTAAAACTCTCTGCTTCTGAAGGACTCCCCTTGACACAATTGCATTCCACCTGGACTCTAAATGTGGAAAGGAGTTAGTAACGTTTTACTTAAAATTTGTATAAAAAATTTCCAAAGAAAACCGAGTATTCAGAATTAAGTTACCGCCTTGCTATCTCATTACTAATACACTACTGATATATATAAATAATTGGTGTAAACATCCTGGTCAACTGAAGTAATGCAAAAAAAGAGTCCTTTACTTTGGAAGTGCATCGTTACTGTAAGTCAGCTTTATCTTCACAATTACATTTGAAAAATGCCCACTACTTGCTGTACATCATTACCATCAGTCAGTTTTATTCTCACAATTACATTTGAAATATGTCTATTATTTGCTGCACTTTGGTTGGGAAATAATGGTAACATCGTGCAGGCTCATTATCTGTTGTAGATGTTTGAACTGATAATACAAATAATTCTTCTGCAAGAGATAAGTACAATGAAACTATTAATGTGTTTTCAGAGCATCTTTTGCATTCCTTCAACAGCTTGCTGAGTCGTTTCACTCCATCCTTTCCTTTAGGAAGGCCATGCACTAGCTCTTCGTGTACTTCAGAAGGATGAATTGTTGCCTCTGTCTCAAAGAGAAATGGTTGGCTTATCTCATAGCTTTTCTCCAAATTGAAACAAAAGATTATTTTCTGGCCTCCTACCACCCTCCTCCTTCCCCTAGTAGCTGTGCAGCTATGTAGCTAAGTCTTGTCTCCTTGGGTGAATCCACACATTACTTTCTTCTGATTCATCTGTTTCTTTGAAAGTAAAAAAAAAAAAAAAAACCCAACAACAAAAAACCCCTTTTCTCTGATCACTGTTATGTACAAGACGTGTCACCTACTTAGGAAGCATGAACAGTAAGTCATAGGAATTTTGGCACTGTGGATTTCTCTAACAGGGAGATCAAAATACTTGAACAGTGATGACTAATGTTGCACACAAAGTTGTTTGCCTTGCACACAGTTGCAAATACGTAACTTGTCAGTTATCTACACAGTTCAGCCTTTCTTATCTCCCTTTTGGGAGACATTCTGACTGGCAGAATCCTAATTAATTCCTAGTTCAGGAAGAGCTCAGATGGCTAAGTTACTCACATGCATCCTCTACAATGACCAGAAATAAGAAAAAACAAATCTGAGCATAGGCTGGCAGAAAGGGACTTCTAAAGGAGTAAAAGCCGTAGGCTCTGACCCCTATGCTCCATGCATTTTCAACTTAAATATCATTGGATAAAGCACATAAACATGGCTAAATAGGAACAAAATCAAAGAGAAACACTTGCATGTGAAAGAGCTTTGAGTCAATTTACCATTCTTTCTTCTCCTGAACCTGTGTTGTAGAACATACAGCGCCCATCATACACAGTAAGGTTGTGATTAACAGACAACCCTGTTTGGCTTTCAGATTGGTAATGGACAATATCCTGGAGAAAGGCACTGGAAGTTGCAGAGTCCCTCACATTGAGGACCCAGAACTTAGCACTCCTACTTGAGTGAATGGGAATCACAAGACTACTACACAATGGACATCTTTCTCCTCACGACTGCAAGTGGAAAGAGGGACAACATTTCTGTCTCATATCCTTACTTTTGCTCTCTTTCCCTCCTAACAGCTTCCTCTAAATGGCTTCTGAGCACAGAAGTTTTGGGATTTTCCAGACAGCCAAAATCCCTCAAATGCTGGTCAATTCTAAGAAATTACTCTCTACTTGCAATTATTTCTTGAATACCATCCTTTAAAGAAACTTTCATTTCTGCCTTCACAACATTATTTATCAACTGCTGTATTGATACTTCACTTTTTTTAAATCAAGAAAAAGATGACCTTTCAATATGTGAAGAAGGAGGTAAGAAGAACATCTACCCACATCTTTCCAATCCTATGCTATTTCTTCAGTAGCACATAATAAAGCAGCAAACTTTGCTAGAACAGTAGAATTAAACTGAGCTTGGGACATATTTAGCAATGTACATGGGGTCAGATTTACCGGTCTGCTGGAACAAAGTGAAAGCAGCATGAAGTGGCCAGTAGGAAGAACATTCTTGTGCAAGGTACCATTCAGTACTTGTGGAGAAATAGCATAAAGGAAGCATCATCTGTGCCTGGCTCCAATGAAGGAAAAAGGTCACTGTGTTGGCATGAAGTGACAAGTAAAGAGGACAGATATTGGGTGAGGCACCAAAAATCTCTTACGTTTTCCAAAACTGATTGTGTGATCAACTAAGCAAAAAAGGTTGACTTGACAATGGCAATATTTCAGCTACCATTGTGATTTAAAGGAGGATGTCAAGAGGCACGGATAATTTATAAAGGCTTCTGTAATCAAATACACAGATAGAAAGAAACTTTTAAAACATTCCCGTTGAATTTAGTGGTCAGAAAAGGAAGATACTCACTTTGCATGGTAATCAGTTGCTGGCCTGAGATCATTTACAGTAACTTTATTTTCTTCTCCACTGAAAAGATGTATGATTTTGTTAGAGAGATTGTTTCAGAATCACATGCATTTATAAAAAGACACATCTAACCCATCCACCTAACAATCCTTGTAAGAAACATACTTGTTAATAGGTTGTTCCTGTTGCTAAGTACGCTGAAATGACGATGCATTTATCTTTGAATTTTATGGGCTTCCCTTGCTTAGTTTATGGTTTTTTAGACTTTTTTTTTAAAAATAAAAATTATCTTCTTTACTCAGTAATGTCATCTGCATGTGTTGGAGCATGTGCAAGTGTATGTTATTACAAAAACAGTACCAAAGTACTGGGACCTGTAGAAACATGGATATTTGTAACTCTTCAGCCTTACAAAAATGATTATCTAAAACTGTAAATGATTGCATATACATACTTTTTAGAGCCTAGTAAACAGAAAAGGCACCTAAGTGACATCTATTACTCAGCTTTTACTGATCAGCCTATGTTAGAAAAGCTCTTCTAAGACAGGGATATCCAACTCATATCCAATTCATGAACTGCTCCTGTTTTGATGCTGCTGGAGTTGTGTTCTGTGAGAATGTACTTCATATCACAGCACTATCTCTTGCCAAGAGCATTTCCAGGGAAGGGAGGAATACCCCTACTGGGAGGAGAGACATGTACAGTAGTAAATAAAAACAAGCACAATTTGTATTTGTCGCTATTTGTGTATCTTACTGCTGGAAAATCTGTAATTTCTAGTGTAGCTGATGGCAGTACAGTTAAGTGGTATTAAAACATGCTTCCATCAACATCTAAGAGCCTTCATATTCCAATTGTTGGTATAGACTCAAGTAATGAAACAGAACCATTTCAACTGAAAAAGAAGTTGGTTTCAAAAAGAGGTGCTGCACAAAACTGCTAATTACTCACATCTCCAAACAACAAGCAGATTTTTAAGAGATTTTTAAGCCATGCAACTAAATGCAGCAGCAACAAAATAAAGAAAATGAACACCTACATATATACAGTTTTGTATTTTCCATCTTTCCCGGTATTTGAAATCATCACTTCATAAGTATAGACCTCTGGTATACTGTTCTTCTCAGTGTCTTCTCTGACATCAATGGATGGAGGCGACCACATAAGCAGTGCTGTTCTTGCCTGAATGTCTGATACCTAAAGAAATATAAATTTTGAGACTTCTGCCATTTAAATGCTACTGTATATAAATGCTGCTTTGCCACACAGGACCAAATCGAAGAAAAGAAAATCATGTATAATTAACAGATCAGAGTACTTACATTGACATACGAGCTATTATTTAGTTTTTACAGATGAAATCGAGTTGGAAACAAATGTCCAGAGTAAAATGTCATCCTAGGGCACAGGGCCGATTGCAAAGAAACGAATGCCACCTAGTGGGCTACAGTGGCTAGGCACTGGAACAGGCTGCCCAGAGAAGTGGTTTCTATGTTGCACCTGCCTACTATTTACAATCATTTCCAAAGAACTGACAACACATCATTTGAAATGACTAGTTTCACAGTATTACTGTCACATATATGTATAAATATATGTATTTTGAATAATTGCTTTTGGAAATCTATTACCAGAGTATAAGAATCAAACACTATTTTCACAACTGGTGCTCTTAACCCAAATGAGTCAACTTCAAGACTGAAGCAGAGAAAATGGCTTATTGGCAAGAGACAAATTTTCTTCAGCATCTCTTGTTCTACCAGTTAAGCCTACTTACCCTAGCCGCTATGGATTTGAGCACTACATTTCTCCTCTTCCTTTCTGCACTTGTTTTTGATGTATTTGAAGACTCCCCTCAGTTATCTAAATCTCTGATCTTTCATTATTTTCTCCTGTTCCATTACCTTCGATGCTTTGTCCAGAACCGTACATAACAATATACTAGCACTCTACTAGTGCCAAGCTGTCTCATACACTTCACAGATCACATTTCACTCATTTTAGTATGTCTATCTTCTTTTACACAGGGTAAGTCAGGCTGCTGATATGAATGAAAGCTGGCATTACTGGAACATTCGAGCACGAGAGGTTTCATCTATTCACTAGAGAGAGTTAACAAAGTGGGATGGACATCAAAGGCAACATTACAGCCTAACAGACAACTCACAGAACTTTGACGAGTGCAATTAAACAAGTAGCACTGTGGAAATCTCTTACGTAGCAACAAAGTCAACAAAGAACGTTTAATCCTGTTCTTAAGTCCCTGACTGGAAGAAAAGTTGCTATCCTGTGTTATTCACCCAGGGCAATGTTTGCTGGTCAACTCAAGAAAGACAGAACTTCTGTAAGACTTCTAAAACAATAGCTGACAATTGGTAACACAGTAACTGTAACACAATAAAACCATGTTATGGACCAAGCCAAAAATCAGTGACTATGTAGGTTGTTCTGGCTGTTTTACTTTGTGTAAACACAGTATGCAACTAAATAATGTTAACAAGATCTGAAGCTTTGATGTGGCCAATTTGCCAAAGTTTAAAAAGCAACAGTTAGCGTAATTCAACATGAACAAAGATACAAAGTGAAAAGTATTTATAGAAGCTTGGAATTAAGGACATCTTAAAGCACAAAAAGCTGCAGTGTACAAAAAAAAACCCTAAAACTGTACAAATTTTCTGTATCTTTACATGCACACACGTGCATATATGGAAAATGGAGGAAAACGTTAGCAAACAAGCTATACAATTCATCAGAATTTACAAGGGAAGAGATTCAGTGAAACAAAAAAAGCTAACAGGATTGAAGACAAAAGATTTTTTTTTAAAAAAAAAATCTAGCAGGAAAGCTCAAAGTCAGGCATTGCTCTGTTTCTGATGGATGTAGAAGTTAAAGCTGTGAAGCATAATGCGGGAAAGAAAGAAGCATCTAACAGCTATGAGAAATCCTACCCACCCTATGTAACACTGTAGCTGGACAAGAAAATTAACAACCTGCAACAAAGGCCCTGGGTCCAGTAGATGGTGCCCAGTGAAACAGAAAGGTCAGCAATAAACCAGGTGGTCATGTTCAGCTACTGGTTTCCCTTCTGTGATGCACACTGCTGTTAAACCAAGCAGTGGCAAGAAGCCAGAGAACAGAACAGCTGCAACACCTAACAATTCGACAGGGATAAATACTGGATAATTTCCAACCCTGTCCAACACCTGAATCCCACTGAAGCTGCTATCTTCTTCCTTTCTGCAACTCCAAATGATGGGGCTGGTGGACTTTGCGGTCCCCAGAAACACAGCACAAGGACTCTACACTCTGTGGCATTACATATTTCATAAGTTCTGGAGTTGTTTACTTAATTCATAAAGGTGTATGAGCATTTTCAACCGCTCTCAGCTGCTAAAAAAATCACAGTTGCAAGCACTGACAAGAGAATGTCATTTAAGTCCTTTACAATCATTTACAAAACAAAAGCAAAGTATTAAAAGATTAGGAATGGCTAAAATGAAGATTTCCTATAAAAGGCAATTCTCTGTTGTGTACATTCACTATGGCAGTCTTAGACTACATCAGCACATATGATTACTCCAGCTTCATGTGATTTTCAGTTATCCCTGTGATATGTGGAAGGAAGAAGTATTTTTGAAGAATAAAGATTAAGATCAGAAGAATCCACTATTCTCAGGTGTCCAATCTGAGACACTCAGGAGTAACTTTTTCAGAAAATTCGGCATTACTAATTACTTTGTGTACTTATCCAAGCTACTGTCATTGATTTTGGTTGCAGCTCTGAGCATCCTGTGCTTCTTCAAAGCAGACTACAATACTTTATGCAGGCCCTAGCACTGAGGAAACTGAGATGGGCATGTCTTCATTTGAAGTCCACCTTGCACAAGTTAATCTCCTTCTTAACCACATGCTATTTGGGTATGAAAAAAAAAGGAAAATAAAAGAGCAGTTTTAATATGTGCAAACTGGATTGCATTCAGTGACACAAGGTACTTAACTGGTGAGTAAACCACATCATGTTCTAGAAGAACATACACAATCTACAAAACACGCTGTACTCCCAAGGGCTTAACAATGCTACATAACCAGCCCCCAGATTCTGAGTGCCCATCCCTTTTCCTCATTAAACATCCATTCTTCACTTTGCTTTGCTTTTCAGATCCCTGTGTTTTCTCTTCTGCTTCCTTTGCTATTTGGTTAGTGGACATGGTAGCTGCTGCAGACTGCTCGAATGCTGAAGACTCGACATAGAAATTGGAGTGGTTCCGCTGGCTGCACTATCTGGGTAGAGAAAGCTCAATACCTTCTTAAGTACCACTGTCACATGCAAAAGGACTGGAAATCCAGAAAGGGAAAAGAAAGAAAATGAAGACATGTTCATAAAAACAGAGCACCTAACAGGAGTCTGGAGGCAGCAAAGCTAATGTGCCTCATAATGCACAGGACTGAAAGAGATCAATGAATGAAAGTGCACCATGGAGCACACTGAGTTTAGATGTGCATGCCTGTGCACTGAGATATGGGACAGCTCAGGACAGGTCACAGCCTTCAACACATTTTTCCTAAAGGAGGCTATGGTGCAATGGACACTGTACTGGACAGCAACTGCATGACCATCTGATCATCTGACCATCATCACAGCCAGTACCTGCTGTTCCCTGCGCCAGCACTGAAGTTCAACCAGGAAATAGGAGCTTAACCATCAAGAGAATCATGGCAGAATCCCCAAATACAATCAAAACATTAATCAAAAGCCTGCAAAAGTATTTCTGGTAAGAACTACAAACAGAAGGTACAGAAAAACAAACTCCTGGGTCATGTGTGGGAGGGTGAGGACAGTATTTCCTTGGAGAAACAGTGGGGTGCTTGCATCTGATCATGCAAGGCCTCACAGTAGGCAACACAACCTCCCTTCCTCTCATCAGATCACGTTCCCCAGGCTGTAACATCAGTTAGCCTTCCACCAACCCACAGCCCTGACAGTCCCCATGCCTCTCTGAGTGCCTCAAGTCTGGCTTTTTGCCTTGTGCACACTGTTCGGTCTGTAGCAGACTACTGCTGCCTAGGCCAGGGATCTTCTGCAAGGAGGTCTTCTACAAAGAGAGCACTTGCAGCCACACAGCTACCTGCAGTGAAATTCAAGAAAGGTCACAATGAGGAGGGGAAATAGTGAAACTAGTATGCTTGACTTGGATTGCATCCTGCATGCTCTGGCCACTGGGCAGAGGACTGTACGTAGGTCTTCTAGAACAGTGGTCTCCTCACTGCTACTCAGGATAGAAAGCATCATCCTCATTGTCCCAATGTTAAGAAGGTCATAGCTGGCACTCCTGATGTGAGGGTCACTGAGAACCCTTTAATTATCAATCTGCTTGTAAAAATAAACAGAAAAGACACTTGTTCCCTCTTCACTGTTCTACCTGCTCCTGGTCTCATTTTTCCATCTCGGACTCCTCATCTATTTTAAGATCGCTCAGGTCTTGATAGTCCTTTGGATCTGTGCTCCTCGCCAAGAGCTGTTTCTGCTCCTCACTTCTTTTCTCCATTCACATCTTAATCTTTACAAGCTTTCTTTCTAGTCCCATTTTATTCTCCAAAATTTCTTTTAATTGCCTCTCCACAAGCTTCAGTCTCCAAGGACAACCCGTTCAGTGCTACTGAACTTGACTGTCACAGCTACTATCTGCATCTCAGCAACAGTCAGGATCAGCTTACTCCTATCCATTTCTCCATCTCATTTTTCTCAATCATTTCTTTCAGGATTTGACAGAGGGGCACTGAAGAAATGCTGTCTCATTCTGATGCTTGGACACAGCAGGACTCTGAACATTTAGGACTGTAATTACTTATTCATGCTCAGCCCTTGCAGCACTGCAGAATCACAGAATTGTTGGGGTTGTGGGGCCCTCTGGGCCCACCCGCTCCAGCCCTGCTCCAGCAGGGACACCCAGAGCAGGGTGCCCAGGGCCACGTCCAGGCGGCTCTGGCAGATCCCCAGGGAGGAGACCCCACAGCCTCTGGGCAGCCTGTGCCAGTGCTCCGGCACCCGCACAGCACAGCAGTGCTCCTGGTGTTCAGAGGGACCTCCTGTGCTCCAGGGTGTGCCCATGGCTTCTGCTCCTGGCACTGGGCAAGAGCTGGGACTGTTTAGCCTAGAGAAGAGAAGGCTCAAGGGGGATCTTACTAATGCATATACCCAAGGGATGAGTGTAATGAAAAGAATTCAACATATTAGGTATAAAGACAATTTTGGCTTCATAAATGTTAATATATTATAACTTCGGTCATTTACATTTCAGTGAATGAAAGTTAAGTGAGTTTTCATTACTGCTGAGAACTGAAGAATTGAACTTGCACAGAGAAAGAGGTGTCAATGTATAAAATTGCAGCAACAGATACGTTCCAATTTTATGGAAAGCTGTAGTTACTTACCACTGGCTTGGATATACTAGAAAGAAGTGCTTCAAGTGCTTTTGTTTCTTCATCCTTTTCTTAAAAAACAAAATCAAAGCAAACAAAGTACCCATGAATCATTGTACAGTGACTTCACAATGAAACAGCTCTTCAAATTCAACAACTGCATATAGACTGAAGTATGTATAAAACAGAACACAGTGTCAGCTTGCATTCATCTAGGGCAACATAACACTGAAAGAGCTCCCAAAGTTATTGTTCACTTGTTCACTCGTTCTAAATCTGTTCTGTGATTTAACAGAGCACAGGAAGCGTGGCTATCTTTTATCAGACAAGTTACAGTAGTTTAAAATATCTCATTGCACATCAGCTGGATGACTACTGGTAACACTGCTGGCCTCCATCAATTACAAGGTGGCAAACCTTAGCTTAACCTTCAGTTTCACCTCAGGGAAAAGATTTAAGGTGTTCTGCTTCAGCAGAAGGTATATCTGAATTTTACAGGGGATTCAGTAAGTTTGTAGAAAATGTTTTTATGTGCTTTCTCTTGCACAGCACAAAAATGTGATCATCTCAATTGTATTAAGTACTCAGCTTTGGAGGCACAGACAGGTATTTTTAATTCACTTGAAAACCTTCCAAAAAAAAAAAAAAGGAAAACAATCCCCCCAAAAAACCTTAAAAAACAAACAAACAAACCAAAAAAAAAGAGGTTTAATCTATTTACAACTTTATTTTTCTAAGATTGTTTATGTTGTTGAAATATATTTCTAATTTCTGCTTGTCAGCACAAGTCTAAGCTATCGTATATAATTTTCCAAAAAGCTTTGTCAAATTAAAAATTTTGAAAAGTGGACTTTTCCATTTTTCAAATACATATTTACAAAGAACTGTTAACACAATTTTTGTAACATATGTAAACAGCATATTTTGCCAGCTGTGCCTTGGTGAAGTCTGCTTACAGATAAATACCAGCTATCTGAAAGTAAGCTGAAGGCAAGACAAATGTCACTCTGGAACTAGTGACAGATATTTGTCCAAGTTTGGAGCAACACTTCACTGAATGTTCCCAACTGCTAAACTCTGGTTCCATCTTAAAGGTGTCCTTTGCTACTAAGCTTTCTTGGGGTATTGTCTGCAAGTGTTTTTAATGGTTCTTGCAGGCTGAGATTTCCTTTTCTTGGATAGATGTACCTTCTTCACATCCGTTTTGAACTATAGCAATCTAATATAGATGGGCATAAAATCATCAACTGAAAGCAAACTTCAACAAGCTGAGAAAACCATGGTTTGTTTCCTTTAGTATCACCAACTCCAACTCTCGACTGAGCAAATTGTACTTGGCTAACAAGTCTCTGACATTGAGCTCTGACTCTGAACTGCTGTGGTAGTGACACATCATCAGATTTGACAATGACTACCTGACCGAGAATGAGTGGATTGAGTCCATTTATCAGATCACAAGCTTTGCTACGAATTAAAAGGTATTAATAATAAACACACTCCATAAGAAAAACATGAAGTCACATGGACTAGTATGAGGACTGTATTTTTTATGAGTCTTTCACTATGAGTTGGTAGGGACAAGACATTATGTAATTTCATATAACAACAGTATTTTTTCTACAAAATATTCCTCTTTTAACAGGTTGAATGTAATCTCCTGACCACATACATGGTTCTTTCCATGTTTTCTGTGACGCCAAACAGGCCATCAGTATTCAGTTGCTCCTCAAAGCTTAAGCAACAATAACTTTGGCAAAACACAGACTTTTATTTACACCATTAAGAAGTATGACTAATAATATCTGCTCAAATCTACACGGAGGCTTCACGACAGTAGTTGTGTTCTCTTAGATCCATCATACCAATGTGAGGACCAGGCTGCCTGCCCTTAGCTCCGTTCCATATAAGTCAGTACAGCTATAGGCTATCACCTAAGTCCACCAAAGCATGGTGTTTTACCTACAAATGCTATGCTCAGCCAGACAATGCATTTGCATAGCACATATATACACACAATATACAGAAATGTATTTTACATATATTGTATATTTTATTAACACTTACCTTCTACTTCTATGTCTGTCTGAGAATTGCTTTTTCCTTTGCCCATAGATTTGCTTTTGGTAGAACCTGTGCTTATACCAGCTGTGTCCTGTCCTTTTGTAAGTCCATTAGGTTCACTTGTAGGAGAAGGACATTTCTGAGGAGATGATGGAGGACTGTTTAATTTATCCTTCTGAGTTCCATGCCGATCTTTTAATTTTTTTTGTAACCTTTCATATGTTTTACTAGACCTTTCATCTCTAAAGTTGGCTCTTCCATGTGCAGGCAGAGTATCTAAACGTAAAAAAAGAAAAGTAAATAAATTACAAAGAACAGAATGTAACTAAAAATTAATTTAAAAATGCCGTGGGAGTTAAGTGTGTGCTTATGAGTAAAATTACAACTATATTCCTATCAAAAAACGGAACTGCCCAGCAAGTAAAATTACATATAGTAATTGGACATTTATGACCTGTTAGAGGAGAAAGCACTGGAGGCTGAGGTGCTGGCACATGTTGCCCAGAGAGGCTGTGGATGCCCCGGTCCTGGAGGTGTTCAAGGCCAGGTTGGATGGGGTCCTAGGCAACCTGATCTAGCACTAGATCTGGAGGTTGGTGGCACTGCCTGTGGCAGGGGGGTTGGAACCTGATGATCCTTAGGGTCCCTTCCAACCCAGATCATTCTATGATTCAATGAAAGTGTAATCTTTCCCTTCCACATCACTGTTCCACTTAAAAATTAGAGTTGAAGTGTTTCTCTGTTCTTCTGTGAGCTGTGAGGCATAGAATAGCAACAACACAGGCCTTCAACTACAAGTACTTCATAATGAGGAAGCTTGCTCTGACGCTGAATACAAAAGATAGAGAAGTTTTAAGTTTTGGAACACAACTAGACCTCTATTACTTTAATTGTGTTTCTGCAGAAATCAACAGGAAGAACAAAAACCACTAACGCAAAGGGCAACTGAAAGACACTAAAAGCCTGAAGATAGCATGGTTAGGTCCTGTAAGCACACTGGACCTGTACAAGGTAAACGGAGGTATTGGTGCAATATCACCAAGGTCCCACCTCTAGGTCAGAACATGGTTTTGGAAAAAAGTCAGTCCTAGACTAATGAAAAAATTTCAACTGCAGATTAAACTGCAGAGCTTTTCTATCTAGTTAAGTACTTTTTATCTACTTCAGCTTTATGCTTAAGTACAGTTTAATGGCTCCAGATTTACAAACAGTATATCATTGTCTTAGTTTCACACAACAACCACATGGCACCAACTCTTTCCTCAGTGTTATCCTACACATTGATGATGAAGGCTCTCTCAAGAATACATCTTTCAAAACCAGCATGGAATTTGACTTGAATTTGAGAATTTGCAATCACAAAACTGCAGTGTCTTTTAGTTTCTGATCTTTTTTTAGATCAGCTTAGTTCTCAAAAAATTTGTCAGATAACTAGTAGAAAAACTGTATTTAGAAATTTGATTTTCACTAACACTAGGAAAGTTTGGTGCTCTTGTTAGAGAACCACCATACTCTAAGAGGTTTTGCCTTTTTTTCTGCCCTTAGTTTCATATTATTCATATAGAAATCTAACTGTGGGTTTGATGTCTGAAAGCCACAGCAGAAGCCACTGGTCCAGATTAAATACGAAACCTGCAGCAGATAAGAAATGAACGTCTCCCTAGTACCCAATTCCCTAAATTCAAGAATATCTTAAATATGTGGGATTATTTGGTTTTCTTAGTTTCGAGTACATTATCATTCACTTTTATTTTTAATTAGCTTGATAATTTAGCAAATTCTCAGTGAATTAACATGTAATGGGATATAACCTAGAAGAAGAAATCAACAGAAATCTAAAATATTTAATTCCATTAAGAAGTATCCTTTATAGCTTATACATTTAATTATCATGCTCAATCTCTTAATTAAGTAAACTGAACGCAAAAGTCTCCCATGTATAATCAACTAAGAAATTAATAAGAATATAAATAAGCACCCAAAAAGCATCTAATACTGTGCTGTTCTCGAAGTAGTGCAAGTAAGAAAGTACATCTTAATACAGAAACACTAAGAATTCCAGCAAGATCAAGACATTGGTATACTTCTATCTGACCACTTTGTACACCATGACTATTTGAGCACAATGACTACATGGAGGACATTTTCAGATGATTTTAGTAGTATCACAGAGCACTGAGAACCTACCCATCTACAGTGACATGACAACGTCCTAGTCTCCCTCTCCATTGCTTCTACCTTCTTTCTGTATGAGCAATAACCCAGCATTGCTCTCTAAAAGTCTTTCAAGGTCAGCACCTGCTTTATAGCAGGAGATAACATAAAAAAGCAGGTCTACCAGAAATGTAAACATTAATCTAATAACCCCACCCCTGAGTTATTACATGCATACATAGTGTCACTAAACAGCATCAAAGGCAGGTACCAATAGGACTTCTAAAGACAGTTTAATTACAGTATTAAATTTAGGTGAGTAGAACCTGATGATTCAAGTTGGAATTCAATATGAGCCTTGGACTTAATTCATGGTTTTATGAAATCAGCACACTGTTTTCACATGCAGTATTGAGAACTCATGTTTCATGCTTCAAACAGGATACTTGCAAGAAATGATACATCTCAGAACAGTGCTCAGGTATAGATTTAAACACTGAATCAGAGGGAAAGGTGTCAGATGAATCACTGCAAACATTTCCTAAAGTGCTTTCCTGGGTAAATCCATAACGGCCACACACAAAAAATAATCTGTATATTTAATGGATAACTGAATAGACAAGTCAAATTAATTAAAATAACTTCTTCTGAAATAATAAGCTTCAGCAAAAAGACTGGTATCCCCATAAAATGTTTTTGTACAGTTCCCATTCGAGATACAGTCTTGAGCGATAAAGCAAGTACATTAGCATCACAGATTCTGGAAATCAGTACAGCATTATGGAACTGAACTTGGCGAGGGATGTTAAAGACAACAAGAAGGGATTCTATAGGCACACTGGCCAGAACAGACATGCCAAAGAGAGCATACCTCCTTTGGTAAATGAGAAAGGAGAACTGGCTACAACAGATGGAGAAGGCTGAGGTGCTTAACGTGTTCTTTGCCTCACACTTCACTGGCAGCCAGGACTCTCATATTTCTCACATCTCTGAACCTCAAATCCCTGAACCTCTGGGTGGGAACTGGGGGAGTAAATCCCTCCCCACTGTAAGGGCAGAGTAAGTCTGAGACNACAAGAAGGGATTCTATAGGCACACTGGCCAGAACAGACATGCCAAAGAGAGCATACCTCCTTTGGTAAATGAGAAAGGAGAACTGGCTACAACAGATGGAGAAGGCTGAGGTGCTTAACGTGTTCTTTGCCTCACACTTCACTGGCAGCCAGGACTCTCATATTTCTCACATCTCTGAACCTCAAATCCCTGAACCTCTGGGTGGGAACTGGGGGAGTAAATCCCTCCCCACTGTAAGGGCAGAGTAAGTCTGAGACCGCCTCATGAGACTGAATGTGTACAAGTCTATGGGGCTGGATGACCTGGGGATCCTGGTGGATGAAAAACTGAATGTGAGCCAGCAGTGTGCTCCTGCAGCTCAGAAGGCCAATGGTATCCTGGGCTCCACCAGAAGAGGGGTGGCCAGCAGGGAGAGGGAGGTGGTTGTCTCCCTCTACTCTGCCCTCGTGAGGCCCCATCTGCAGTACTGTGCCCAGGTCTGGGGCCCCCAATACAGGAAAGATGTGGAGCTGTTGGAGAGGGTCCAAAGGAAGGCCACAAAGATGGTCAGAGGGCTGGAGCACTTCTGTGAAGAAAGGCTGAGGGGGGGGGCTTGTTCAACCTGGAAAAGAGAAAGCTCTGGGGAGATCTTGTTGTGGCCTTCCAGTATTTAAAGGGAGATCATAAACAGGAGGGAAATCAACTTTTTACAAGGGTAGACAGTGATAGGACAAGGGGGAATGGTTTTAAGCTGAAGGAGGGAAGGTTTAGATTAGATGTCAGGGGAAGTTCTTTGCTGAGAGTGGTGAGGTGCTGGCACAGGCTGACCAGAGAGGTCGTGGATGCCCCATCCCTGGAGGTGTTCAAGGCCAGGTTGGATGGGGCCCTGGACAACCTGATTTAATACTAAATCTTGTAGTACTTGATGATCCTTGAGGTCCCTTCCAACCCAGGCCACTCTATGATTCTATGATTACTTCCTTTGACAGAACTTGTGATACTTAGTAAGCTACTCACCCAGATCTCCATACATTTGGGAGGTGTGATACTGAGGAATGTACTGCGTTGCCATGTCACCGGCTCCGGTCACTGGTGAGTATATATGACGCGGTGGAGGGGGGATCATGGCTGGAAGAGGAAGGAAGCTGGGCAGCGGGGGATGAGGAGGCCTGTGTATCACTGTGTGACCGCCTGGATGAAATTCTGGAGCCTGGGGAACCACCACAACCCTTCGAACACCATTATCCTCAATAACCTGTACAGCAAGAGAGACCAAAAAAGCTTAGTAGCAAGCAAAAGAATAAATATGTTGGAAACGACAGTCTGAAAGATATGTTTCTATATATGCTTAAACAAAACTAGCAATGGTAAAACACCTAAATTTGAGAACAGGAAAACACAAGAGGATAAGAAAGAAAATGTCAGGACAATTTAAGGGCTATCTAGCTTCTTGTTAAGTGTATTGACTACAATGCCCTTAATTCCTCAATGTGATGGGGAAAACATTGTTGCAAAATCTGACTGCAATAACATCTTATAAACAGCTAGATATATTGATGGCATTAACCTAGCTTGTCCCCAGAGCCCCATTTCCATCCTCATTCACACCACGTGCATGCTACACTGCTCCTAGGGTTTGTTCTACAGTGTAACAACTAGATGGCTCCCTGCAAGTGATTTGATAGATGAATGGACTTCAAACCTCATGAATGGAGAGAAAAAATGCCTAGCAGTGTCTGGTCTTTGCTACATGCCCAATATGGTCCTTCAGTGCTAACCTGGGAGGCACCTGTCAGCATGCAGCAGCCTCAGCCTGCATCAAGCTGTTAAAACAACAACAAAAAAAACCTAGCAGGATAGTAGTCAGCCCTCTTATTACTCCTTTACAACTCATTGTAGTTTAAAACAAGTTGTTTATCCTCTGTTAAAATATCTTGCATCCTGACAGAAGCAACATACTACTCTGAGATAACAAGGGCCTTCATGGCAGCCTCTGCTTGCTGTGTAAAAATATCCCTGGAAAACGGGAGAGATGTGATAGAGCTGAAGTACTAAAGCAGAAAATGCTCTTCCCTAGATAAGGGTTAGTCATCAACCGGACCAGAAATAGGGGTCACTCGCTGAAGCACACCACAGACAGGAAACACTGCCATTGTGAGCCTGTCTACATGTTTGTATTGCTAGTAGTAAATTTACAAACAAACGTGACTGTTGGTAATACCCAGAGATGGTTCTGGCATGATCTGACTTAGATGCACTAAGGGGTCAACAACCTTAGCACCTGGGATGCCAACGAATACATTGTTCTCCACGTCCTGGTAAAATGCCCCAAAACAGAGCCACGATGAGGACTGCAAGGTAAGCTTCTAATGAGACGCTTATCCAGGAAAGGAGGGGAGAGCAAGAAAGGAATCTGGAATATCACAACTACATTAGAAAATAGGGAACAAGGCAGCCCTATGCCTGAAGTTTTCTCTGGTATTTGGAGTTAGGTGGAACACGTACATATACACCAATGAGTAATCTGGGGCAGTAGAAACAGATCAGGAGATCAAAGCGCTTGGTGCCAAGCTGCTTTGACCTCCACCGTTTGAGCTCAACAGTATTATGCTTGGCTAGATTTAGTCCCATGCCCTGGTGTGAACACTTCCACTGTGCCTATGAGAGAAAGCTGCTTGAAGGAGTTAGCTGATCCAATACAGAGTGAGGATGGTCTAAGGAAATTGTTTCAAAACTTTCCTACTGTAGCAAGAAAGAAAATTATGCAGACCCAGCTGTATGCTTCTGGTGTAACATAGAACAAAGATCTTTACAGATAAGCAATAACATTCAGAAGACAGAAGTGTGTACATAACGGAGCTGATCCCACTTACGTAAATAGAGAGCTGGAAATTAATACAAATAATCTAAGCGAATACAGCTTCAAAACACAGAAATATCATGTGACTTTTTTCAGGTTCACCATTTTCAGTGTACAGAAACTGCCTCTTACTGGGAAATACTGCAAAGACAACATTCTACCTATCTGTGCAACGACAGTTGCATGGTGCCTAAAAGCAGGGTATATTAACAACAGTAAAGACAGCTAAAACTTCTGCTGTTCAGCTGAATTCTCTGAACACTGAAACGTAGTTGTCATCATTTAAGTCCCTTTTGCTTACACAAAGACATTGCAATTAATCACAAACTCATGTGCAGATTCAGTTTAAAAACAGTCTACTAAGACTACGAGCAGACCCAAGAAAACAAATAAATTATAAATTAAGTAACTCAGGAATATATACCCAATTCATAGGAGCAGGGACCTTAAGCTAAATCCGTAACTGTGCCTCTAAATCAAACATGAACTCAACCGTAGGCCCTCAGCAAGGCGCCTACAAAAAAGCATCACATCAAGTATGTCACCTTAAGTTAAAAAATAAGCTTTTATCCTAATTGCACTAACAAAACATATAGTTCTGGCATCGGTCTGTTTGCCTGAGTGAACCAAGCAAACATCACTGGAAAATGCACTACAGGCAGTGAACACAGACAGCTTGGAGAGGATGAATACAGATGCATGTGCTTTCTTTCAGAGTTCTAGAACTACCGTTCCACAAGGAAAGGAAGGGAGAAGTAAATCAAACCAAGAATTGCTTGTTATTTATGTGACGTAACAAAAATAAATATACGTCATTTGATAGCTGTCCCCAACTTCCAACAGAGGACACTGTGTTGTGTCAATGCCAAACAGAAGTTGAAGCAAGCAGAAATATAACGGAACTAAGTGGAAATGGATAGGCAAAATGCTGAAGCTGTTGTTCTTGCAGACTGATGGCTTTAGGCATTAAACTGGCTTCCAATTTCTCTCAAGATATATCTGCAGTTACTGACTTAAAAATACACTAAGCCTTAAGAAATCATGGAACTTACATTGCTGGGACTGCACTAAGTCTAGGATAACTCTTAGCTCAACAGTGGCAGTTTTTGCTGCTTGCAAGACCTCTACCACATCTTTATCTTGTAGCAGAAACTTCCAACATAAACCACAACAGCTGGTATGTTTTATCAGCAGTAAATACTTCAGAAGCCTTACAGACTACAGCTTTTCCTGGACTGTGACACTTCTGCTCAGATGAGAACAGCAGACATGAGCTCATTCCACCTGCACTCTGAGCTGGAGAGATGTGTGGCACCTTCAGTTCAGAAGTCAGCGAGCCGTGCCAGCACAACACTTGCTGGGGCTAACAAGCTCCAATGAAAGGCTAACAAGTGTCTCCCAGCAAAACCCAGCCCTTCAGCCTGTCTGTGGCAAGCTGTCCTCAAAGGAAGGATGAAGTCACCTCATAAAAATGATTCAGATTGTCACAGGTCTCACAACTTTTCAAACATTAAGTATTTCACCAGCTGAAATGAAGTATCCAAGAAATATAGTAAAGCTTTGTATTTCAATTCAAAATTGAGGATTTTCTGGTTGCATTTTATTTGTTGTATTCTCTTTGTATGTACACCAGAGGTAGACTGGTCACAACAGAACACCATGAGACAGATTTACATTGTGGAGAGTGATGTTTGTCTGCTCTGGTTTCCAGGTCTGAGCTACTAACCCTTAGGCTTGTTCTACAGTTGAGGGAGAGAAAGAGACATCATCTCAAACGCCACACATCTCAGCATAATAGCAAATACAGTTGAGAGGAACTGTCCTTTTAGTCTACTTCAAAGGATGTCCAGGTTATCTAGCTCACAATTTTCAGACATCTAAATTAGGAATCCCACAGCAGTGACAAAAGCAGAGTCCCATTTCAAGTTACGCCATAGAAATACGTGATATGACAACTTATTCCCAATGGACAGTTGACATTTTTTCACATTGTTTGCTACACTTTTTCTAACTGAATTTTTTTTTCTCCTTATCTGCAGGGAACTTCCCAGACACGAGCTATGATCATACGTGAAATTATATTGGGACTGAGAAAAAATATCCGCTAATCCAGAATTCAGCCCAATGAACTATCTGGGTCATGAACTGCATTTTATGTTCAGAGGACATTGAGTACGTTAGGTTCCTGAACTAAATAAGGAACTGTACCTGTTATTCTTATGTAAGCAGTTAATATATAACTAAATGGGCACACATACAGCCTCCCAGAGATATTGTTGGATGCCTCCCATTATTTGTTTGCTTGAACACAGTGATTCAAACTCGACATATTCATTTACTGAATTAGCTGTTTTGGTTCTACTTCCATAATTTTCATGCAAACAAACGAAATAAGAATCAAACAAAGGCACATACCTGTGGGGCATATCCAGGAGGCACATAAATAGTAGGCACTGAACCATTTGGGGACATCATTGGAACCTGAGCAGGACCTAAATGGGTTAAAGAAATATTCTCAAATTATTAAATGGTGCCGTATTGAAAGTTCAAAGAACATGCTGAACTGCAAAGACTCTGTGAAAAATATACAAGATAACATGGATAAACAAAAGTAATGAACTGTACAGATAACTTTATAGCAAAGGGCACCCTTAGAAATACGAAACATTTAAGAAAAACAGAAACAAAGTAAAAATAATTCTCCAGCATATATTTCCCACTTCTTGGTTAGCTCACAGAAGAGCTTGTGGGAAAACTTTGCAAGTGTCTCAAAGCAACGGGGAAATAGAACAGACTTTACAACAGATAAAAATAACAATAATTTGGAAACAAAATGCTGAAACCAGATAGATAGTATTCAGTTAAGAACTGTAAATAACATTATTTATACAACTGCTGGTCTGTTAACTGTGGACTTGTCACCGAAAGCGGTCTCAGAACCACAGAGGAACAGGAGGGGGCAAACAGGACACTAACTTAAATTCTCAGGGAAAAGCCAATGTATTGGAAACCAGTGAGTCTACAACTACAAAGATTAAAAAGTTGTGACACTAGGACAATCCTCATACCAAGCAAACCAAGAAGAACAGAATTTGCAGGCACTAAGATGAATATGATACAATGTGTTAAGGTGGCATCTGTAGAGAAAGTACTGCCTGGAGAATCTGATACCTTCAAAGAGCCCAGGGACACTGTTACAAACTTAGGCTTTCAAAAAGCTTTTGACAATATTTCTCAAAAACTCTTAAAGTAGTAATTCTGCCTTTGGCTAAAAAGGGAAGAGGGCTTCTCTTGAGTAAGGGGCTTGAGAACAGGAAACAAAGTGAAGTAAATGCTCAGCTTTCAAAGTGGCTGCAGTGACCAAAGCTGTCCCACAGGCATGCAAAGAAGAATCTGTTCAACATATTCACAAAGTTTCTGGACAAGGAAATGAATGCCAAGGTGACAAGTTTTTGGCATGCACTCAGAGCTGCAAAGGGTCTCACAGCAGTCAACGGCCATCTGATAAAAATGCAGAAGAAACAGTGCTGATATGTGCAAAGTGGAGAAAACCAACAAAGTATTTATTTACAGCAATAAGCCTGTTAGCTGTGAGTAGGCTACATACATGTCTAAAGAAATTCCAACTGAGAAGTTTGGAGGCATTCACAGAAGGAAGCAGAACATTAAAGATCATCACTAACAGAGCAGAGTACATGCAGAACACATTCTTACTTCACGGTATACATCTACGCTGCACCTCAGTATCTTGAGCACTATGTGCAGTGCCCATCTCCCCTCTTCAAAAAAAAAAAAAAATCTAGAAAAGGTATAAAACTTTACAGTGACTTTCCATCTGTTTATCAGGGCAGATTCAAGAGACCAGGATTTTCCACCTGAAGATGGTTAAAAGGTAAAAGGGCAGGCAGGAGAGAAACAGTAAAAGATCTGTAAAAACCACAAACTACCTAAAAATAGGAAGATGGATCATTTACAGTTTCTCATGTACAAGAACTAGACATGCTAAGTTAAATGATCAAATAAAAGATTTAGAACAGAAAAAGGAATTTCTCAGGAAATGCACAACTAAATTGCTCAACTCAGAGCTTTCAGAATGTTGTGCAAATGAAAGGTTAGGTTCAGGAGCTGTTAAATTGAGAGAAACAATCCATTAAGAGCTGTTAAAAAAAAACAAATCCCTTTTGGTTCAGGGAGCTTGAAAGAAGGAAGTTATTTCTGTGTGCCTGCTCTTTCCTTACCCTCTCGCCTTCAGCATTTGATACCAGTCCCTATCACCTGCACAGGCTGCAAGCAGAATCTGTACAGATGTCCTCACTCTCCTGTGCTTAAAATACACAACAGGAACAATTACTGAAGTTTAACTGTTACAGAAAAACTGAAACACAAGGTAATCTAACTAAGTTTTGTGGCAAGGTGACAGGATGGGGATACAAACACCCTAGGCTGCATTCTCTGAATTCCCACGCACTCTTAGCAAAGCTACCAAAAGCACCAACGCAACAATTAGTGACGTATCAACAATACTTCATCTGAAAGGCTGTTCACGTTAACGTTTGATAAACTGTGCTTAGATCTGCAAATGGAAAGCACTACACAAACACAGGGTGTTTTATCATGCCCATCTGCGATATGAGATACGAGATGCGTTATCACATCTCCTTCTGGTAAGTATGAACTAGGCAGAAAAATAAAGTTAACTGCGCCCTAATGCCAAGAGAGGGGAAAAGGAACAAAAAGCATTCTATAAAAAACGAGGCATGTAATCAAACCTGATTCCACATGCTACAGAGACCCTTTCACAACAGGATACAGAAGTCCTGGAACGTATTACCATAAAAGAATCACAGCTTTGTTATCAACGAAGTGTTAACCCACAGCGGGGGGAGGGGGAAGAGTATTTTTAAGAACGAGGTCTTAATTGAATGATTAACTAAAAAGCAAATAGCAAAAGGACTGCAGTAAACTTTAAACTGAGAACTGAACCTTTCTCAGGTTATTGCTCAGGTGAAACTGGGAAACGTTTCAGCTGAAGTTCCTCCTGAGTATGAACAGCTGAGAAAGAAGTGACAGTCACGTGGAAAGCAGTGACACAAGCTAAGGAGTGCTTCAGAGAATCAGCTTACAGCAAATTCAAAAAGGGCAACAGCACCACGAACATAGTTACCACGAGCTGCCATCCACCCAAAGAAACAGCTTAAACACTTATCCAAGAGTGAGGATTTTACACTGCTTGTATCTTGTACAGCATACTGGTGGTTTCTCAGAATGAATACAAGATACAGAAGCTTTCATTAAACTCATCATTTTCAACTACATACATTTCAGGTAAATTGAGAACAGAGCCCACAATTACTTCAACTTTTACAGCAAATCCACCACGCTGGGATGGTGCAGGAAGCCTAACACGAACAGCTTGCTGCTCCTTTGCGAGCTGGTGGGTATTCCTGCGTTGTTGTTTTTAAGATCGTTAAATTCAGATAATATACTTCAAAGCAAAAAATCAGGTCCCTGTGAGTAAACCACGCTTCTTTCCAAAGATTGCTCCTTGAGAGCTTTGGCTCGCTGTCCTACCAAACAAAAACAAAGCAGCTATCTCCAATGCCGTACAAAGGTTGATCCACAGAACTGCTGTCAGAGCACCCGCAGCCCAGCAGTCACAAAAATGAAGGTGTGAAGGCACATAGGAACCCAAACAAATACATGACCTTAGAATGGAGTCAAGGTAGTATGCAAACTGGCATCCCATCTTCAGCATTCTGAAGATACAAAATTAATGAAAATACATTTTTAATATTCAGGATGGCTTCTGATATACTTCTGAACAGATTTTGGAGTGACTGTGGAACAAGGTTAGATTGCACAGGAACATTCAGGAAAAAAGAAAGCTCAGGAAAAGGTTGTTTTAAGGAATACAGGGTCTTTGCAGTGAAGTTACTGGCTTCTTAACAGAAAGGGCATTACTACCTGCAAAACTGGTAAGGAAACTTTCCTACAAAGATGAAATGCTACAGGAATGTATTTCTGCTTTTGTTTTTTTTCTCCCTCCACCTTTTAAATACAACCAACGTGAGGACATTGGCTTTGCTAGAGGTGGGAAGTGCTGCAGGAGGGCTGCCGGTGCTGCTGTTTTACCAGGAGATGCAGCTGGTGGAAGAGCACCAGCAAACAGCCTCAGAAGTGCTGCTGGGCAAACACCGAGCTCCTGCACAGCGCAGAACGGGGATTTACACCCACATCGCTGTGTTGTGGATGTTGGTGTATTCCAAGAGGACGTCTGGAATCTTCTGTATTCCTCAGGTGTACAAATTCTCTCTCTAGAGAAGCGGAGAAGAATAGCTGTGGGAGGAGAGGAGCCGGCACGGCGGTGCTTGATGCCTTATTCATGAGCAGGGACGGATCACATGCAGCCAGGGCGTGCGGAACTGCTGCAGCCCAGGAAGCAAGGTGCTTCCCCACGCTTCCCATCTACTGTCCTGAAATCTGCTATCTCACTACTGTGAAAGGCAACACTCGGACAAAGCCTCTGGGCGAGCATTTTACTCCATTAAATACAAATCCCCAGCAAACCTCACGCAAAGCTTGGGACATACGCGAAAAACAGACGGAAATAACTCAGAGAGCCGCGGCGGAAGGCAGCACCCCCGCCAGCAGCGGGTGAAGCTCCCGGCGATGCCGCTCACTGCGGGGAAGCGGCCGCGCTGCGCCGCCGCCGCGGAGCCCCTGCCCGCACCGAGGGCCGGCACCGCGCTGCGGGGCGGCCCCCTCCCTCCCGGCGGCCTTCACCATGCCCTTCCGGGGCACCGCCGCCGCCNCGTCATTAAGTTGAAAGGGATTACTTTAGCCAAATCCTTCCGTAGGATTTACCTCCGGCCGCAGTGCTGGTGCGCTGCAGAACTTGTGGCAGCGCGAGGAGAGGCTGCAGCCCCTTTGATCCTGATCTGTGTGGATGCTGCGGCTCAGGAGCACGGCTATACTTAGCATGAATGCGAGCGGCGATGAATCACCCCTGTCCCCAGGAGGAAGCGGCACTCGGGATTGACTGCGGCACATTAGGTTAACGACGTCTCCATAACTGAACACCCACACTTTGACATCACGCGGGCGATGATACGCGTGGCTGACGCCAGCGCTGACGGGATCGGACACAAAGGCCGCGGTGGCAGAAACAATGGAGCGCGGCTGACGTCGCTGCGCGCCCCGACGCGCCGCCGCCCGTCCAGCGTCCCAGGTGCCACAAATAGTGTCACTGCTCGCCTTTACATAACGGCCAGGGCCTCGGAGTTTTATTCTGGGCTCCCAGCAGCTACAATTAATTACGAAAAACAGTAACGATGACAAACAAGCGGTCTGTGTTTGCCTGGTAAGCCGTGGCTGGAAAATACTGAGAAATTGGCACCTGGCAGGTTAACGGGCACTGAAACATGTCATGAGGAATCAGGAGCTCTGCTTTCACTAGGCGTGATGTCATCGAAGCAAGCAGTAACCAGAGGAAGGCAGGCGCAGCGCAGAGCTCACTGCAGGGCCCTGCCTGGGGAAGGTGCAAGAAGGAACCGGAAGCATGACAAGGGCATGGGCCGTCCAAAGACTTCAGCAGTCACTGCTGTCAATTTAATGTACTCCTTATGTTCTGAACTGATCCTGACAAAACAATCCCTTCCCCCATCCATCTGTCTACTTCTGCCATCAAGGCTGGGCAACAGCCACTGACAAGGCAGGGACAGCAGTGTAAATACATTAATTGACTACAGAAAGCTACCGGTGGGCCGCAGGCTGGGAAACATGAGGAAAAGCAAGGTGAAACGTTCACGTAATTCCGCTCAAAAGAGGGGGAAAAAAGCATCAGTTTCATTCATACAGACTTTGGAATAATGGATAAGAGCTGAAAGCCTCGATGCCTACCTACAGTATTTCTACAGATCCACCCTAATGAGATCCTGATCTTTCCCATGAAACCATGCATATGTATTCAGAAAAAGAGGACACAAAATCCCTTCTCACAGGCTAACGTGCGGAGATGACAGATTCCCATAGCACTTTATCATTAATGCAGCTATCAGCTTTCTTTTATAATGGCCTCACATACATTCAAAGGACAAAGGTAACAATGGTTTCTGTGTTCAAATATTAAATGTGCCTTCATTTCAGCCATTTCTAAACAATGGCCACTGTGCAGTTCTTGATTAAAAAAAAGATTGCAAACCCACACCTTTGAATGGTGCAAACCTCATCAGGAACTCACATGCGGGAGTTTGCAGAAGGATGATTTGAGTCTTTTTAGATAATCCAATAACAACAACGTTTTAAACATTCTTCGTGAGCCGACTTCGGAGCACAGCATCAACTCCATCCTACTTTTGTTAAAAACAAAACAAAACAAAAACCAAACTCATAAAGCAATGAATCAAGGATGCTAATGTGGAAATACAATACACAGACTTTCACTGTGCAGCCTCGATTATTGAATTGCTCAGCTTGCTTTGCTGCTTTACGTTTAGACTAAGGGCAATTACTCAGTAACTGGGGAAGAGTTATGTCAAAAAATTATGTTCTCTCTCCCTTGGAGTCTTCCAGTTTAAGTATCAAGTGAACCACAAGTCATTACATTTCAAAGGGAGTTAAATGTGATATACCATTCTTAACACAAGGAAGTTTTCATTAAAATGTTTTTATTCTTAGCAGTGAAAGTAATCTGCACTGACTACATTGCATAGTAGCTTAGCTTTTTCTCAAGGAAGTAATTTCCCAGCATTTATGCTGAGCAATACTGACCTGCAATATTTAATATATGTGCGCAATGCTTAGTCATGTTCCATTTGATTCACAAGACTGAGGATAAACCACAATTCAATCATCTAACAGTTGCTACCACTAGAATTTGTCTGCTTATAACCAGAACTTTTTTTTAGCCCTATAAACACTGCAGATCAGAAAGTTAAAAATGACGAGCCCTGCTACTGGCAGGTAGTGGTTGTGACTAAGAGGTGAACAGCACAAGTGAGTCCCAACAGCCAGCAGCTCCCCGTGTGTGGTTAGCTTCTAGAAAAGAGCACCCTGGTTCACAGAAGAGAGAGCGTGGAAGGCACAGACATTAACTACAACTTTTCCTCTCAGGCTGGTCATGCCAAAAATTATGTAATATAATTATTTGTAAAGGCCTTTTTGGCACTATTATACTCAAGTTATCATACTAATGGGTTGTTTTTTCGTTATGTACTTACCTGGCTACACTGATTTCAAACTAGAGGGCAAAAGTATGTAATACCCCGCTGTCTCAGAGTGGGCTTTTGGAGAAGTCCTTTCTCCTTAGTGTAAATTTCTCAATATTCTCACCCTCAAGTCATGTATGTGTATATAAATATGTATACACACACAGACACATATATCTGCATATAGATAATGACTTAGAAAAGCAACAGCATGCATTCAAATGCTGAACCAATTTTACCGAACTGTAGAGTAGGGTATTTCAAAACTATGGAACTTCTAGGTTTAGGCTGTCTGGTGAAAAACAGCCCTAAATCTTGTTCTCAGCAATGATAAGAAGTTAACAACTACGCTGATTTGGAAAATACAATGAAACAACACAACAGCTCTGCCCCACTGAAACTTTACTCTTGAGTATAACTCTTGCATTAGCTAAGTAAGTTTGCTGCCCTGGTCAGATGAATAGGTCTTCTGTAAAACAATGCAAAAAAACAAACAAACAAACAATGGAAAGAGAGTTCAGTCCTGCAAGGCTTCCTCTCTTTACACTCACCACATACAATTACTTATATGCCTAAATTAGAGACGCTCACTTGACTCAACCAGCAGGAAGACTCTAGCAATATTTCAGTTTCAGAAGAAAACGTTCAGAAGAAAATGTTCACATTATGAAATAAATGTTGAAATAACACTTTATTACACAGTTTTGTTTCAAATCATGAGGGAAGAAAACAGTCCCTGGAGCTGACAATTTGAAAGGAGACATTTGGTAATGGCACAGTCCTTCTGTCATAGCACAAACTGTAGAGAACAAGCCCCAAGCAGATGAATTATGCAATGCCATATGACAAATATGAGACATACGACCAAGCTGAAAACATCTGATGTTACACACCTTATACTTTTCAATGTTTAAAGCAAACATTTGGCTTCAGCAAGGTGATTCACTGGCTGCCTCAGGACGACAACTCCATGCTTTTGCACATTTATCAGGAAGCCACCTCATAGCAAATGACACAGATCATTAAACACAGACCCCAAGCAGATACCTGGCTCAGGCCTGCTCTATTGACTCCTGTGCAATTTCACTGGAGTATATCAAGTTGTCTGAGGGGAGATTCCTACTGTCAGAAAAAAGGTCTTCCTATTCAGTTAGTAGGTAAGATAAATTCTGAGTTCTGTTCTAACCCCCAGCTTGTTCCAGTCTGGAAGAGTGCTATGGGCATTGGACTGTGGAATAATCTGTCCTGCAAACACTGTCACCTCTGCTGAAGATGGGCCACTAGGAAAGTGAAATGCAGCACACTAAGCTCTCATTCATGCTACAGACACAGTTAACTCCTCTCATCAAGCTTCTAAATGGAAAACGTAAGGTCAACCTTTGAAAGGAGAACCAGAACCCAGGACTTATTGTATAAGAATCCCTACTGCATCAATCTAGAAAGGCAAACTGCCTTCCTACAAAGTTTCCCTCTAGTATTCTTTTTTGGGGGGGGAGGTGAAGATGCCCATCTTCGAAAGACCTAGAGAGAGGCCTCAGCTCAGGACCTCACACAGCATAATGGCCAGGGGACTCCGCTGGAATTAGGACTAAAGCTTCAGGTTCTGGTGTACTCTGTAGGGCTAAAAACCTCAGATCTCAATTCTGGGTAAGTGCTTTAATCAATTTTGTGCTGCTCCTAGGAATTGTATTTTGGGAGAAACAGTATAGCCTGAATAAAACAAATAACCCATCTTGCCTTTAGGAGAGAGAAGCAACATTTACATCCTATCTCTGTATTGTCTCTGCTCCAGTAGGTCTTTGATGTCTGGTTTCTGCCTGTTCCCATACAGCCTGTTTTGTACAATCACAAGGTCGTATGGAATTCTGCAGTCAAAACAGAAGCCATGGATTTAACATGCTTGCTAGGATTTGATTGTGATTCAGTGGGTGACCTGGGTTGCAAGGAGACTTTTGCAGCTAAAATCTGCAGTTACAACTAAGGTAGAATCCAAACACCCTAAACATGACCCCTTGTGACGACACTCCACTGCACAAGCACACTTTTCTCCATCTCTTCAACAACAAAAAGACAAACTTATGAATGCAGCTACAATAGGCAATACTCTGAAGAGAAGTGGAAATAAAAATCTGACTGAAAAACTTCTAATCTTGAGAATTCTTAATAATGTAGCAGCCAACATGATAAATACATCAACATTTAAATTAAGACTTCTGATTCTGCTAATGATTTAAGGTCAGCAAACAAGAATTTTCATGTTCAGAAAGCTCTGCAGAAATATGGTTCCAAATCAGTTAACCTCAAAACAGAGCACATATTAAAAAAACCCTGATGTTCTCATCAAGTCAGACATGGCAACATAGAACGGCGCTACATATGCTACTAACACCTGTGGCTTCTGCAGTGACATGTTTCTACCATTTCATACAGATCACAGCACACTTCAGCTAACTGCCACTGCAAACCTTACAGTCTTCTGTCGCATTAAGATGTTTCCAGGTGTGGTTTAGTAAAAACAACCAAATAAAAAGACCCTCATCACAGGTTATCAAATGAACTCATTTTCATATTTTTAACTTGTTTTAGCATTTGAAATTTATATAGATCTATNTTTTTTTTTTGTGTGTGTGTCTTATGTGACAAAGGCCCCTTCATTCTCCACAATGAGCTCTCCACAGCTCCCTTCAGCAAGGAATTATTTTCTCCATATCTCAGGCAAGTTACCACACAGAGAAAGCATGTAAGCACAAACAGAAAGAGTGTCTATGACAAAGGTTGCTTTTGATAAAAAGCTTTCACCAAGGTTAATAAATATGCATTATCAGAAAGAAAACATCTGGTAAAGCAGTGAGCAGGGACCAGACACAAAGATAAGCTTATGGTGCTGCACTGTTCTCTTCAAACTCAATTTGCTCTGTAACCAAATACTTTTTAGAACGTAAAATACTCAATGCTTTGGCAGCCAAACTGAACTCAGAACCAGAAGGAACTATGTAAGGAATCTGCTTACCTGTGCCAGACACGAGGTCAGGGATGAAGCAACTAACTTAGCTCAAAAATTGTCATTCCAAGCCAGACAAAAGGGGAAAAAATGCACTAATACAGCACAGCTACTGACCATACATTATGTATTGATCAATACACGCCTCTTCTAAGGAGCTGAGACAAGAAAATTGCTTAATAGCTGGAAAGTAAATGCGTCCTTTGTGCTGAAACCTTTTTATTGCTTCCCTACTGTCTGGGTGTAGATCTCCTTTTTCTGTTGCTGGACCATCAGGGCTAAAGGACTGAAACAGACCTCGTGAATCAAGTCTATTCACCTGCAATTGCTGCTTCATTCCTCTCCCCTATTATCATACATCAGGATCCATCACAGATGGACCGTACATAAAAGCATCAAGACTAATCTTAAAAACAGTCTGTTCTTTTACCTATATGTCTCCCACTGGGATGCTACTCTAGAGCACCGCTCCTAAGTAGCCAGGAGATTTCTTGTAATTAAATAAAATTTATTCATAGCCATTTGACATCCACTTGGCTTTCAATCAGCTCTAACATTAATTTTATTATTACTAGTTTTTAAATCCCTGGTGTTTACATACCTATTCCTAACAAAATTCATTTTTAGCCAAGCAAGCCAATCTCTTCCTGTCTTCTTTCATAAAACAGCCCCCACGATTCTTCTCAATATCCTGATAGTTCGTTTCTACAACACCTGGAATCAGTTTCATTTCATCTTTTGTAAACATGAATTACCAAAGTACAGTTGAGGTCTCAGCAGAATCCTATAAAGTGCAACTAAACATCCCAAGCTGTACCAGCAATATCGGCTCTGATGCATTTTATGATCACAGCAACCTTTACAGATACATTACACTGGAGATAACACTTATCTTGTAAGCCAAATAGCTTGCCTGCTTCCTTCTCCTCCTTATCAAGTTTCAAATGATGAGATCCCCATTTATAATTTATTAATCTTATGCATGACCTTGGATTGCATATAACTGCACTTCCTCCAGTTTAGGGGTACCATCCAAACAACACTCCTTAAGACAGTTAATGCTTGTTCTTCTTGATCTTCTACCGTTTCTGGAATATAGACTTCCTAGGCCACTGGAGTCCCCTGGATCTTAGCTGAAAGGTATTTCTGGAATACCTTGACAGCTGAAAGACACCTGAGAGTGTTAGTGACTGAGTGGTTAAAAAGGAATATATTTACATTCTAGGCTAGCATCAGGCTTCACCATTCAATACTTTCTTATTTTCTCCACAATTTAGAACCTTAAAAAAACCCAAAAAACACTACATGAGTAAGATTATACTGAATCCGCTGAAGCTCTTTAGAGATAGAGATTAAAACATTCTGTACTTTACTTTGAATTTTGTAGTATGGAGACAGGAAACACACAGGTATACGGTCTCAAGATTCCACTGCATACCTCTCGTTCTTCACACCTGTACTTTCTAGTTCTCTAATTTACTTCCTTCTAGGCCTTTTATTTACTTCCTGCTAGCCTTCAAATCTTCAAGAGCTATATTCTACACAGATACAGCCTTGCCTGACTGACATTCAGCCTCTTTTTCCATGTGACACCTTCCCAGACACTTCAGGCCTCTGTCTAGCTCTGTGAAGTTGCACAGAAATGTCTACCTGCCAATCTACTACTTGTCCAGAAAAAGCAGCACACCACAACCATACAATAGGAAGATCCAGAAACCTACATTTACATGCTTCTGAAAAAAAAATAAAAATAAAACCCAACACCCTTCCATTTAACTGCTGTCACCAAGATGAGACTCGATTCTTTCCCATCATAAATAATGGATCTATTTTTCAGATGAGAGGATGAGGCTCAGTAACTGAAAAACAATGACAGCACGCTGAAACTCTATGAACATAATGCACACTTGAAGGCTGTTATGGGCAAATTGGTGCTCTGGATGGTATTTTTAAGACCTGTCAGAAGATGAACTGGGGAAAAAACCTACAGATAAAGCTGTGTGGGTACATGAGTAAGAAGTGTCATATACTCTGCTTGAAAGGAACACAAGAAAACTTGAGAGTGTATATAGCTGCATTTACAAGGGTATTTCCAAGGTACCTTTTCCTCCTTTTTTATGCAATATTTTTATTGCATAAGAATTAGAAGGGTGTAGTTAAGCATAAGAACAAACCTTTAACAAATACCTTACTGAAAAAGCTACATAAATATAACGTCAGATTTACAGCTTGTGCAGAAAAGCACTGTTCTAACTTACATTGGCTACAAGTCCATAGTAAACAGCAATCAAGCATTAATCCATCTCAAAACCTCAGTGCTCGCAAGTACTGTTGTATCTATTTGCGTTATAAACGTGGGAGTGGAAGTTGAGCTCACACTAGACAGTCCTCTTCATCTTTGTTCACTTTTAACAGGTGATGAGTCAGATGACTTTTCAGATTTATCTACTTAATGATAGATAAGATTAACCTCACTTCTTTCATGCAACAAAACAGTTCTGTGCCTGACCACAAAAGAGTAAACAAAATAAATAGAAAGAAAAAATAAGAATAAATGGAAAAAAAAAGTTATTTTGTTATTTTCCAAATGTACCTGCAGCTTAGGAGTTTTACTGAGATGTCTCTTGGCCACATAAACCATAAGACCCAGCTGCCTCTCAGACCAAATCCTCTTTAAAGCTAAAATGGCTGAGGATGTAACACAGTAGAGCACTTCACTTTAAGACAGCCAGTTGAAAGACAGCAGTTACCACAATTTCTGGGAAAATAAAGAAAAAGAGAAAGGCTGACAATTCTCTGTAGAGGCATCTCATTCTCATCCTCTGATGTCTCCAACTGGATGCAGTATCAGTAAGGTATAGCTCCTGGACCACACAGCTCTTTCCCGAGTTTGGGACTTTCTCTCAGCCCACGACCCTGTTGTGGTCTTTATTCAGCACAGTCCTTCTCCTTCAAGTGATCTGTATGTATTCCATAAGATTTTTCTACATCTGTTGCAGTACGTTCTTTTATTCACAGTAACTTATATCTTATTGAAAAGACAATTCCATAATACTCCTTCTAAGAATTATCTGTGAAGTAACAACATGAACTACAGATTTGGAATTCATAGCTCCTACTCCAGCTCTCTTCCCCTAGCCCTGTTTCCATATTTTGGAGGCACAAGCAGAGAGAACCCTCCTACAGGCTCAAAAAGCTGCTATACATCTCTCCTTTCAGGTAATTCTGAAATATTTGCATCTAGCAGTACTTCCTTGACCTGAAAGATTTACAGGAAATACAGTAATAAAAATCTGTCAGAAGTACAAGCTGTCCTCCTTAGGTACGACCTGTTTAAAAAAAAGGAGGTGGGAAACATGAAATATGACTTTCAGACATTTCAAATGGGATGTAACATCAGTTTACAAACAGCAATAGAATCCAAGTATCAGAACATAATAACTAAAAGTTTTACAAAGCCCATAGGAAATTTCAAAATAAGGTTTTGTATCACTGGAGAATGTAATATAGGCGTAAACCATATTTTCTCAACAAAATATCGAGCTGTAAAGAAAGCTCTTTCTTCAACTGCTTTGGAAGGCACATCTATCTGACCTATGAATACAACAGTCAAAGTTATCCAAGGGAAACACAATATACACAGTATAGAGGTGGCCCATATGTCCAGCATCAAAGGGAAAGGAAGAGTGAAACGGCTGGAGAAAAGGCTGCTAGAAAAACAAATGGGGAACAGGAACAGAAGCTAAAGCCCCTTGCTCATAGAATAGCTGGTTAGTTAAAAAGGAAGGAACATGTAGACAGCTTTTCCAATAGCTCTAATAACATTAACTTGAGACACTTAAGTTACTGGGTGCTCTACAGTCACATGAAAAAATCTGAGGCTATTTCAGTGGTGTCCTTGAGCACCTGCTCCAGAAAACTGATTTTTTTTTTTTTTTTTGAAAGTTTGTTGCAGCATGAGAAAGGCCTTCTCTTTGGCAAAAAACAAAAGAACAGCAGCACTTTGGATAGCTGTATTTACTACCAGTGAATTTGGCCTTTCAGACTTTATTTGAAACCCCATGTAATTACACTGTTTCTTAATGGCTTTAAGTGGCTGAACATACACACTTGTAATTGGTCTTTAATTCACGTTACACCGTAGCTATTTATATCTGTGCACAGCTAGCCTATATGTTTGCAATGGCCTTGTTATCTTCCTTCCCCTCATTTGGATAATAAACTGCACTAGATGTAAAACAGATTGCTACAAGAACGTCTGCAAAAGGAAAAAAGGGAAGGGAAGTTATATCACCATGAATTTAATGAAGTTCAAAAGCGTCATGATCATGTAAGCCATGCAAGCTGACAAAACCTCCGTCGTCTAACAGTCAACAAGACTACAACTGTAACCGTCTACTATGAATAACACATGCACAGCCATATCTTTCAGGCCATGTGCTGCTGATTCATCCATTGGGGGAAAAAAAAAAAAAAAAGCAGAACTAACTAAGAATAAAAAAATAAAAATCCCTGGATTCAATATTGCAACATTCAGATAGGTATAATATTCTGGCAACAAAAGTGTACCAGGACCCAAGAAAACAAAACAGCAGCCTTGCACGGGTGAAAATAAAGCAAAGTAAAGGAAAATCAACTTTCAGGTCTTCTGTTGCTACCTTGGTACTCCCTCTGCAGAAGAGCTTTTAGCACCAAAGGAGAAAACATGGAGGCAGGGCAGTGTTAGGCCTTGTAAGATGCTGGCAAAGCTGTCAGCCCGGGCACCAGCAGGAGCCTGCTCGGTCTTGAGAAAAAGTAATGGCTGGGAGAGCTGCTCCACAGCCATGGAGATGTTGGTTTCCTACCCAGTCTGCCACCCTTCACAGCCACCACATGCCTGACAGTGGTCCAGCAGATAAAGCAGCCAAGAACACTTTCTGGAGTAAAAATAGAATATCAGTAAATCAAAATTAATTAAAAGTTATTTTTTAGTCAACTTTAAGCCTTTGACAGAAGTCTGAATACTTTCACAGCTGCAGCGATACTTCAAGAATGTACAACAACAGCCTGAATCTCAAAGGGTGGAACTATAAAGAAACATCCTGGGGTCTCATCTAACAATTTGTAGCATTTCCAACAGATGACACACCAGCCTGTATTTCTACTGTTTGTATTGTTAAAGAAGATCTTAAAAAAGTAATGCTTACGCACGAAGTTCTAGTCTTTTCATCTTTATGAAACCAATTTAAAAGTCAATTTAAATACATTTCTTCTGAGTTTCTATAAAATAAAGCACAATTTGTTTTTAAATAATTAGTCAAATAAGCAAATGGAGAAAATTCTTTCTGCTTTCTATTTGGGAGTCGAGTTGCTTCACCAGGGGGCTGTGCTGCCATCCAGAGGGACTTTGACAGGCTGGAGAGGTGGACTGGCAGGAACGTCATGTTGTTCAGCAAGGAGAAGTGCGGAGTCCAGCACCCTGAGAAGAACCAAGCACGAGGACATGCTGGGGGCCACTCAGCTGGAAAGCAGCTCTGCAGAAAAGGATCTGGAGGTCCTGGTGGGCACTGAGCTGGAAATGAGCCTGGAGTGTGCCCTTGCCACTAAGAAGGCTACTCGTATCCTTGGCCGCGTTAGGCAAAGTATTGCCCACACATAGAGGGAGGTGAACTTTTCCCTCTGTGCAGCACTGGTGAGGCCACACGTGGAGTACCAGGTCCAGTCCTGGGTCCCCTGTACAAAAGAGACCTGGACATAGTGGAGAGGGTCCAACAGAGGGTCACCAAGATGATGAAGGGACTGGAGCATGAGGAGAGGCTGAGAGAGCTGGGGCTGCTCAGCTGGAGAAGAGGAAGCTCAGGGGGATCCCATCAATGTCCATAAATCCCTGAAGCGAGGTGCCAAGAGGCCGGAGCCAGGCTCTGCCAGTGGTGCCCGGTGCCAGGAGCAGAGGCCATGGGCACACCCTGGAGCTCAGGAGGTCCCTCTGAACACCAGGAGCACTGCTGTGCTGTGCGGGTGCCGGAGCACTGGCACAGGCTGCCCAGAGGCTGTGGGGGCTCCTCCCTGGGGATCTGCCAGAGCCGCCTGGATGTGGCCCTGGGCACCCTGCTCTAGGTGTCCCTGCTGGAGCAGGGGCTGGAGCAGGTGGGGCCAGAGGGCCCCAACAGCCTCAGCTATTCTGAGATTCTCTGATTTAGTAAGATAGAAATTTTAGCAATTTTCATGAAACTCTGTGATTTCTATTAACCAGAGTACATCCACGTAAAATGCAGACAATGTTATCAGCACACATTCTTCTAAATATTAGGATCTTAATTGAAAATCCTAAGTAAAATGTTTTTCAAACTCCTTTGCGTGCATCTCTGATTTAGTTCAAACAGCTAATCAATTTTCTACTTCTGTTAGAATCCAAGGAGAGACCCTCCGTCAATTTTCCCCTCCTTTGGTTTCACAAAGCAAGAAGTACAAGGCTACTTCTTTCCCATCAGCAGCCCAGTCAGGGAGGACATCAGATGAACCAACTGCAATGCCAGAGGACTTAATGTTATCAGATACAGACCTGCCAAGCTTAACACCTTTCGCACAGGAATCATCCAAGTGATTCCAGACTCGAATGGCACACAGCAGCACCCGGACCTCAGCAGTGAGAGTTAATGATTTACGGTCTAGAGGGCAAGACATTACTGACTGCAGTTATGAAAAGGAACTGTAGGTGTATTCCCTACCTGCAGCTGATGGCCAGAACTCCATTCCCAACACGTACCTCCAAATACTAACATAACACCTTCCTTTTAAGGTGTGAGATGTTAGGTGCTCATGGAAATGGATGAGTTTGAAGAGCTCAAAGGCAAAAGCTTGAGGGCACTGTAAATACAACTTCAAAACAATCTACTCCAATGAGATGTTTTCAGGATGTAGGCTGACTAATTTCAGTTTATAATAGCCAGGCTTCAGCTCCAGAATGGAGACATCTCATTTAGGTATCTAAAATTGCATGTCTGCATGCAAGTTAGGACTTCAAACTCCAATTATGGTACGTGGGGATCTCGTCAGTGCAGATAGCAGAGCCTGGAGAGCTATTCAGCTCAAACTGATGTCAGCTGAAAAGCACTGACTGCACTGCAGCTAGTGACTAAACCTTCACTCCTTATAATGGGAGCTCGGATCCAAGGCCACATATAGAAACACGCATTTAGGCACCTAAAATTAGATGTCTTGAGCATGCAGCTGAAGCGCTGATATTTCAAACAAATGTCTCCAGAACCTTCCTACAGTCAGGCTGGGCCTACAATGCATTGAAGAGGGAATAAAGGAGGAAACTGGAGAAGATATAAGGAAAGATTAGCTGATCAGAACATACAGGAAAACGGGACATGAAATGGAAAAACAGATCGAACACCTTACAAGGAATACAGTAAATCATAAACTCATTCACATTTCAAAATGTGTGAAATATGTCAATACAGAATGTTTAACAGAAGGATAAGTAACAGAAAAGCATTATAAACACATTTTGTCCAAATATATTAGATCTATTTAACAACATTTCAAACAGAAATCAAAGACTGAAAAATTAAGTTTTCCCTAAAACACTCTAAAGCCAAACATGATGAAAGATCTGAATTAATGTTTTCTCCTTAAACTTTTTTTTTTTTTAAATTTGCTACTGCAGAAGGTGATAAAACAAGCCCAAGCTGCTTTTAATCAAACTTTTGTCAAGTTTAGTTTATTCGGGGAACGGCACACTTCAGAAATCCAGTATTTCTAACAGCAACGCTAGCTGCTCTGGCACAAAAGCAGCACGATCAAGTCAGCTCTTCCTGAAATAACTCCTCAGAGTACCACTGATTGCCTCTTTAAGAGCTGTGGGAGGCTGAGGCCACCAAGCCCTGCTCACTTATCAGACTTAACCAAGGAGAAGGTCAGGCAGTTCCCATACAAGGGAGAGCGCTCTGTTTGGAGGTTAGTTCTTATGGCCACTCTCAGAGCAGAAAGAGTCAATCTGAGCAGACTTTGAGATTGCTGCAGCTTATTCTGGCTAGGGGAATGACCCTGTTTTGTGCTTCCTTGCCAGTTTTGCTAATAAAACTGAATTTTGAGAGATGGTCCTCTCTCAACTCTGCCCTATTGCGAAAGGGACTACAGAATCAAGTAGACATCGGAGCGACTTTTAATTCAGCAGAGTACCAGTAAAAGAAAAGCTGCAGCAGAAGGGTTTAAGGCTAAATTTTCCTTGCCAATGATACTCAAATTAAGGATTAGATCTGTCCTCTGTGCCAAAACCAATATATGAGCAACAAGGACTTAAATTCATCTTTTTTTCTTTACTTTATCAGAAGGGGATTTCCTGTACCTCCATCCAACCTCTATGCTAATTTACATGTACAAGGCAGAAGGGTGAGTCTGTTCCATAAAATTTGCAAGGGCATTCATGCACTCTATTCATTACTTTAAGCTACAGAAGTGCCAGTTTCCTGCTTACAATTATTTTGGAATGCAAGAAGGGCAGCTCCCTACTAACAGCTATTGTGGCATGAGATAGCTCCAAAACAAGGAACTACAATCATGCTTTATGGTCACCTTCTTTCCTTAACAACTTATTGTAACAGAAGAGGATCAGGTCTCCTCTGCAGTCATACTCATGGCATGACTGACCGATATCAATGTTGTCACTTTCAGTTTGACTGTAGGTACCAGAAAATGCAAATACCTATACACATTTTAGAAATTGTTTCATATTTAAAGCAATTTCCAGACTGAGATGCTTTAAATTTAAGCTACTACTAGACTCAGCTTTGAAAATCCTCAATGAAGTCGCTTGCTGTGACCTCAATATTTTCAGTTGACTTATTTTAGCTTTCCTCAGTACTTTCTTAAAGTCCTCTACATAGGGAGATCCTAAAATTAGCATGTACAGGAGGATGATAACCTAAGTATCTGTATCTAGTTTCAGCCTTGAGTATCATGTTCACTCTTCTGTGTAATGCTCACATGGAAGCAATGGATAGGAATCAACTGAAATGATTTACCATTTAGGGCTTGTTTTGTTTAAATGAACTGATGTATACAGCTTTACATCTGTAGCCTTCAGAAGGCTACAATGTAGGAAAGCAGTAGAGCGTCTTTGAAGAGGAAAAGGACAACAAATAAAGTTACCTGTGTCATCACGTAACATCTCAATATTCAGAAATGAGGATTAGGTAAATGGTCCAGCAACTTTCTTAATAGGAGCGGAAAAACTGAGCGCTAAACCCAAGGAATACATATATGGATTTACTTGCAAGGATTCATTGTCCAGTCTTGCAAGCTATCTAGAATACTAGAGATGCTCAAGAAGAGAATTCTTGTTAATAGTGTTTCATTATTTTTGCTAGTTTGTTCCAGTAATACAAACATACACATTTAAAGAAATATTGTCTTGTTCCTAAACTTCACCCACTGCTAAAGCTGACACTGAGGAACTTTGCAAACAAGACGCAGTATTTCTGAGGTGATGTCACCCTTAACGCTAACTTATTGGATCAGTACTGCAGTGCCAGGCATCCTGGTGCATTCTAAGACCACCACAGAACAGCAACGTGTACTTTCTCCAACCCACACAGTGGGCTTATAATTTGCTAATAAGCTCTGGACATCTTATGAAAGCAGCATCTTCCAGTGACCATTAGCAACCATGGAAGTCTCTTCTGGGGGGTCTGTGAGAACTTGTGCAGAATTTATGACCAGCTCAACATCTGTGTTTAACCACCTCAAATCATAATTTACTCTTACATAAAACTCAGCATCAAAGCACCAGGTGCTGCTAAGAACAATATGAATATTGTTTTTCTGGTGTCTTTGTTGTAGTTGTTCAAATGCACTTAGGCAGGAGTTACATTTATTTTGAAATGTCCAGCACAGTTGCCTTAATGCTATCTGAAAACAACCAAAACCACACATGAGACCTAGCTGCAGATAACCGCTTCACTCACGTACTATTCTGGGTAATGGGCAGGTCTGCTCTTCCAAAGCCGAAATTAACATTAGAATGAAATAAAGTTTGTACTTCACAAATGCAGTCTCAGAATTATATACTCCTCTTTTCCTCTTGATTTAGTTCAAAACACTTCTAAGAAATATTTTATTTTTTACTTAAAAAAAAAGTTAAGATTGCATATCTTTTATCCTAGTGACTAACCTTAACATCGATACTTCATTTTGTTTCAAAACATGAAGCATTTATGACTCATTCTAATTTACATGTATTTTCTTATTTTCTTATAAAAATGGCAATTTCCCTTTGCAGAGACATATATAACATGGTCTCTTTTATTATGTCAAGTAACATTTAATAGCCCTTAGCTGCAACTTGGGACTGTTATAAAATGTGGTTAAGATGAGTCATCTTCATTCATTTATCCTGCAGTAGGAAGAATTCATGAATGAGTGATCTGCAGTAATTCCCTTCTACAAAGAGAGCCCATTCATTTATTTCAAACCTGGGTATCTGAATCGCTAACGTAGCTGATTATTTCACTTCAACAGAAGAAAATTTTGGCTTAAGGAAAGTTTCCACAGAAGTCTGAATATTTCCCGTACGTGAGAACATTTCCACAGATCTAAAAGAGCTCTTCTGAAAATAAGCATTTTGGTCTAACACATGGATATGCAGGCAGATATCTTCCTGCCTGTCAACAAGAAAATCACAGCGTCTTTGGAAAGTAAAAGACTGACAACAGTTTCAAGTGAAGTTGTGTTAAAAAGAGTGGGCAGAAGTTGTTGCTATCAGACAAACCACTAGGCAGCCAAATAAAATATTTTATGAAATCAGAAATTGTCCATCAGTACAGAGAAGTGCTCATTTAAAGTTGTAATTAAGTTAAAATATACACAACACAAAAACAATTAAATTCTAAGCTGATAACTACAGAAATATAAAACAACTAAGCTTGTTATGCTACAGAAGTACGCATGTACTACATCAAGAAAGAAATAAAGTCAGTCATCAAAACTCTGCCAAAATAGAGGAAAGGGATTAACCAAGGAAGAAGAGTCCTTCAATAACCACTGCTCTTTTGCCAGACTTACAGATTTCAAACTAGGAAATACACACCATGGCCTTTTCATCCAATACTAACTGCCACAGAAGAGAAATATGTTAGGAAGCCACTTCTCACTTGAACCTCCAAAACGTTTAAAGCTTTAAAGACGATCTGTGTGAGTTATATCGGCAAGACAGTATAGAGACCTCAGTATAAAGGCAGTATTTTTTCCAGAAGTTTAGCTCACAGAAAAAGCACAGTGTGCTTCTCTATTAACCGGTACTTTCAGTTTTCATTACTTTGACGATTCAAGGACAGCTCTAAACTATTTATTATCTCTCCTTTCTTCTGGAAAGGCAATGACTCTTGCTGTTTTCAGGTTGACTAGCTTTACCCTATGTACAGAGTATCTGAAGTAAAAATTGTACTTTTTAGAAGAATTATGACAAGAGCACCACAAAGACTAATGAATGAAGCACCTCAATTTTTCTAACAGACAAGAATGTGACGCAAGAAATACAGTTAACACAATGGTTAGATTTATAAACAATCTACACTGACTTAAGCAGACACTACCGTCTCAAAGGTGAAATGGCCAGCAATAAAGCACAAGGGAGATCTAGAATCATTGAAGGAGCAATGACTTACCAAACTGCACAAACTACTGCACCTGTGTATCTACACTTCTACAAGGGGATCCCATCCAGAAGCAGCTCACTACCTCTCAACTTCCATTCTTTCATTTTTGTAATAAACTTATATAGTTTCAATTTAAGCATAAGCCGATGAAAATTGACTTGCCAGAACCTGAAACTGTTATCATTTCAATCGCTGGTCAGTGCATAACAAGCCAAATTGTTATTGTCTTCTGTAATCTCTAATTATTTCTCCTTTTCCCCCGGTATCTTTTAGAAAGCTTTTACTCCAAAGAGATCCTGACCACATATTTGTAAGGCAACATTTTGCTAACATTTAGTTTAGAATACAGACTTTGGAAAGTAATACTTGAAAATTTTGTTCCTTAAACAAAAAAACATATTCAACATTAAACGGAAGTCCTTGTTGTTTGTAGAATATCGAATATCTCACAAAATACTAAGTAAATGAAGTTCTCAGAACCAGTTCATTCGAGAAAAGTAACCATCAGGAACTGAGAGACTTCTTTGGGGGTCACCTACCATTCTACCACAAATAAGTAAATGTTGGCAATCACTCATGTAGTAACGAATGATTACTCATGCAGATAATTCACAAGTATCATTTTGAAAGGTATAAGGGAATGCTTTTAATTAAGTGAATTTCATGAGAAATCCCTTATGCCTGTACTAATGTTCTTCTTTAGGTAGATTCTGAGCATGCTACAAGACAACAACATTCATTACATCAATATGCAATGTATTTGTTATACATAATTACAGCTTTTCTGTGAGCAATGTGCTGTATCTTTGCAAACGAATATGCAGATACACATTTCTAACATACGTAGCACAGTCTCTTTTTACATAGTACATCACAGAAAAAGCAGAAAATGTGGGTTTTTTTTTTTGAAAGTTAAGTCAATATGGTCCAGTAAGAGTATAAAGATTGGCAAATACAGGAAAAGCAGACTGGAAAACAGTATTAAGACACATAATGATGACTAAATCAACTTCCTACTAATAGCTTCTCCACTAAATTTCAGACATCTTTGTTTCTCCATGCCTTTTTCTTAAATAAGCATCTCTGCATGCTTATAATGCTCCCTCCAAATCATACTCATTATGCATTTCCGCATCTTTAACTTTGATTTGACCTAATAACAGAGTGCACACAGCAAAGAAAATAGGAACAGGGAACTGATGGGAGGTTTCTTTCTTTAGAGTGAGTGCAGTAGTCTCTTGTGGCTGTAACCCATTTTGAGGACTGGGCATCCATTTTGCAGCAAAGTAAAGCAGACTACGCTTGAGAAGCTGTGGCAGAGCAAGAAGGACCATTGATTATCAATATCACATTAATTTCCACAGCGTGTGCTACATGAAATCATTCACTTTATACAAACCTAGACACAGAAACTGTTGGGCAAAGTAGACATTCCTCATTAGTAGCAATACATACCATGAAACTTCCCAAAGGAGTTTCTTCTTTCAGTCAGAAAGGCCCAATAATTTGTAATGGTAGAAAGGTCTATTGACATTGTCCTCATAACAGAGAAACGTCAGAGTGGCAAGAACAGACCAGAAAAGCTACATTCAAGTGAACATGTCGAATTGGTTCTGTTCTAAAATAAGTGAACATATAGACATGAAAACCTAAGTTATGATCTCTGTTTTACTGCCAACTACATATAAGCCATTTTATTTTCATGTCCTGGAAAGGGGAAGTGCAAGTAGAATGCCCATACAAGAGGTTTGCAAAAGCTGCTGGACTTTTCAGGAAAGTTGTAAAGATCGTATCTGAGCTTACTTTTAATGAGCACCAGGAACAATTGTTTATCTAGTAACTACTCACTCTCACTTTCATATTTAAAGCGTGAAGAAATCAGCAGTTGAATCAAATCACAATAGCAAGCTGCCTATTTAGGAAGCAACTGGGACCAAGCAAGGATAAAAGCAGCATCATGAAAGGTTAGAACTCTATTTGTAAAGATGTAATATCAGTATTTTTGCAGTTCATCACACACACTTCCTATTTTCAAAATGACCGTGCAAGGAAATTAAATCCACAAAAACTCAAGGCATGCCTCTCAGTGTTTTGTGCAATACAGGTAAAATACAATGTCCTATCTGTTGTTGTTTTTAACCTTAAATTGCAAAACAAAATTACTATGTTCCCCTCGGATATTGCAAAGTAACAGATATGTTTCAAATAAGAGAACTGTACAGAACTGTAAAGCTGCAATACTGACTGGTCTGTGGCTGAAACGAAGCAACAAGACTGCAACTAGCACAGTTCTGAAAAATGGTACCAGTGAACACGGAAACTTTTAGAATCGTTGATGTCCAAGGTCTCCTTTTAATCAGTAATCTTGTAGCCCAAAGAGCTGCCTCTGACACTGGAAATAGACCTTTCATCTCAGACTGGAGAGAGGGAAAAAGGAGCTGGAAGCCATTTGCTTCAGCTTCCCAGGATGATAACGTACACAAAAAAGAACATAGGACTTGTTGGCCCGGCAGACAGCAAACAATGAAAAGATGACCCGTGTCTGAATCTGTGGATACTCGTAACACAGTGAAGTGCTGCTCTAAACAACAGCAGTATCTGAGTGCTTGTTTCTTGCAGCTGTAGATGGACTTAGTATGTAGCTAGCTTCATTCTGAAGAGAAAATATCCAAACTGGCCACTGAGTATGGGGACACTATGCTTAGATGAAGTGTTTGTATTTTGTAGAGAGATCATGCAAGAATTTAGGAAGGACACCATTTGGCAAAAAAATCTAGCAGTAGGGTAACAGAGAGCTACTGTTGAGATAAGCAGAACAACGTCCACATGATAGCAAAGAACAAAAATAGCCACCCCTCAAACCAAATTAACAACTACATCTTTTAAATTGAGGTCTGTGTAATAAATAAGCTTGATAAAGGTGCTACATTAGTACTCACCTGTTTGGTCAGCAGCCTGAAAATGCTGTGTTCCTGCTGCCCCAACCCCCGAAGAAATTTAATTTCATCTAACACAAGAACTTGTACTCCTTATGGTACTGAAATCTAAAACCAACAACTCATAGCACAAAATCTTTTAGATCTTTAAAGAAAAGTTGTATTTAAAATCACTTTTTTCAGTCTTTTACCTTCAACATCAGAAATTGCCTTTCATTTATCCTGATGCAGAATCAGGAAATGTTAAAAAAATATATACATATATATATATATAAATCAGTTTTACCTGTAATGCACTGAAACTGTCCATCTTCTCTTCTTATTGTAAATGCTTCCCCTGGATTAACTTGCACAAGAATAACCTTAAAAATAAAAGAGTGTTCACAGCCATTACACAGGAATATCTTACAGAAGTTTGGTATGTGCAACAAAAAACAAGTTCTACTGCAAAAAAACCACCCACATTTTTTTTTCTGAATAGCAACACATTGTTTCCCCCTTTGCATTATTTGCTGCCTTTATCCCACAGAGAAAAAAGATACGAGCAAGAACAAGTACAGATATTTTTAAATAAACTTCTTCAAAGAACAAAGCAAAGAATAACAACCAGGGTAAAACAACACCTGTACCAACTTTGTCTGGACTGCTCAGCATAATCAAAATGTTATTTTTATAGCTTAAATTATTTCAACAAATTACATTTACTTCAGCGTTAAACCACTACATAAAGTTTCAGAGGAAGCCCAGAACAGTGCTTGTATTTTAAATGGAACCGCTTGACAGTTTTCAACATAAAGGAAACATCCTGTAATTTCCTTCTTTTCACGATCCAAGCATGTTGGTACATTCATTAATGACAAAACATTCTTAGCAGTAATAAGAAGTAAGTGCACCAGATGCACAATACGAAACAGTATGAATAGTTTTATTGGTGGGAAGATGTTGGTCCTCCTTTTTTTGTGTGTTTACTGGTTTTTGTTTGTTTGTAGACCACACGTTTTTAGGGCATGCAACTTAGAATTGACAGAAAAGCAGATTTAGCTGGAAAGCTGTGCAAATGTGACATAAACCAACGCAGAAGCCTGTCACCATTTTAGACTTCTGAATTCTCCTTTGAAACCTGCCTTTCTGAGATAAAAAGTTTCTAACTATGAAGAACCCAGATAAAACCACAAACAAAGGAAAATAAACCAGAACAGGGACATTTCATAGTTTCCTTTCTAGACACATCTTCAGTCTTCCTTGCATTTACCTAAATACAGGATGTGTCTTCCTCCTGATGTGAATCAGAGACACATCTCTCTCTATAAAACTCTTCAATATTTTGGCTAAAAATGTACTCTGTTAAATTGCTAGAGAAAGTATAAATGGGCTTGTTGCTGCTTCTTTGCCAAGAAAACAGGAAACTTCAGTCAGTGATACTCATTTTAGGAATATCAAATCATCCTGTTTTGTTCATTTTGGTCTTTTGCTATGCCTTTCAGCCCCTCTACATGCTCAGATTCCCTTTTCAATGCCTGAAAAGAAGGGTTAGGAAAAGGCAGGAATCCTATGAATTCCTTCCCCTCTGGTAGAACAATTTTACAAATTAATCAAAAGATGGGAAGTTTAACCCAAACATAGCTGCAAGTTTCTTGAGATTTGATGGATATAGACATTTTTGAATGTGTGCCATGGGGTTCAATACCTGTTCAGCTCAGTTTTGGGCATACACTTTAAGAACACTCCCTTGTTCCATGTGGTGCAGTGCTGTTACTGCAGAAAGATCTCTCTTCAGAAGCCTTAGGCTCTTTTAGGAAAACTCAATGAACTATACCACTATTTACATTTTATCATATTGATAAACTTTTGCAATTATCTAATGCGTCTGACCATAAAATTTGGTAAGAGTTAGCATTGGTAATGCACCCTAAAATCAGAAACAGAATTTCAGAAGTGAGCTTCCAATAAAGCTTGTATGCTTTCAGAATACACTGCACAACCAGAGTTCATTGCAGTTAGCATTTTAGCAACTGGATACCACCTTCACACCAGGATGGAGGGAAATTAAAGTCAATGACGTCTTACAATTTCTTTCTCAGGCTCCCCAAATAGATGTAACTTTTTGAAGATGTGTATTTAATTGACTTACTTTCTCCTCCCTGCTACAATTAAAAGTTTTAGCTTGAAATTTAGACTGGAGTAAACGTACTTAAAAGCTTTCCATCTGTGTGGGCTGGAAAGCACCCAGATTTGCACAAATGGTTTTGATTTAGCATGCCCTGATTTCTGGGAGGAGCCATTCTGCAATCTGTACAAGCTTCAGCTCCATGTGCTTGGTCTTGACGGTACAGAATCACAGAATCATTACGGTTGGAAAAGACCTCTAAGATCATGTAGTCCAACTGTCAACCCTTCACCATGAACTATGAGAAGAACAGAAGTTGTAAAACTCTCAAGTTTTAGGGCAACGGCTGGAGTACTTAATTCCCTCGATTACTGTCAAGTAAGATGGAATGGGGGACAGCTGCTACTACTCCGCTGTTTCCATTTCTTCCTGCCAACATCTGGCTCCTGGCAGCCTGGGTAATGGATGTTGCTTTGGGAACCTGCTGGTCCTCCTCCTCCTCCAGGCCTTGGCTGCAGGACATCAGGACTGGAGGCTCCAGCTAGAAAAGTTTAGCACGGAAACGGGCATATTGGCACAACTGCAGCAAGTGGCCCATATACTTCTGGATTATCTTTTGTAGTGTTTTCTACTGCATGGAAATCTTTGTTGTTTGCTTCTCAGCGTCACTTTGAAGGATAAAGGCTCAAGACACCAGCATAAAGCAGCGAGAGGGAGCACTGCTCAGCACTGGCTGTGCCACGTGGCAATGGGGCTACTGATGGAGTCCAGCACTGCTTTGACACTCCAGCTTTCAACAGGCTTTCCCGGTCTCTGAGGGCATCTGAATACCAGCATGCTGGGGAGGCTGGCTGACTTAATGCACACTAATTAGATGTTCAGGAACAGGAAATAAATTTTTTTTTTTTTTTTTTTTTTTTTTTTTTTCCAATGGACTATTAGTCTGCTTGATGCCTGATTCTGCGCTTAACTGACTGGGTCTGACTTTCAGCCTTGCTTTTATGTTGTACATTCCCATTTATATTTTCACAACTGTTCCAATACAGGCTGTACTTGTTGCTAAGCATGCCAGAAGAGATTGAATCAGGGCTGCAGTCATTTCAGAAGTTTCAAGAACAACTGGTTTCAAAAGCCTTTGTGCTGGGGCAAAGTGTACCAATATGATCAGTGCTGCTTCTCTGCCTTACTGCTGCTGAAGCCCAGCATCACTGCTTTAAGGAGGACATTTTTGACACTCTCACTTTCCAAGAACATATGACGTGCGAGAAGAAAAGCTAAAGCTATACATATTTACAGGGAGATTGGTACCTTTATGGTTAGAGAAGATAAAACCAAAGAGAGACAATCATTCCCAGGGATTCACTCTTAAGTAGTAAGAGTCTGCTGCACATAATCAGACATGCAAGAAAACCTCTCTAAAGGAAAACATAACATGGATATTTCTTAGGCAAATAAAATCTGTGGGTTGCTAGTATTTAGAGCTCTTTTATTTTAGGAGTTTTGTGCAGGCTTGCACATCTCATTGCCCAACATGCCACCTCCTCAGCCCACTGGTGTTATGAAAACTGAGGCCCTCATCTTTCACACTGAATATTCTAGATCTTGGTCTCCTTCCTCTGCTGGGCAAAATATTCATGTTGGTTGGGACTAAATGAAAAACTTTGGTAAGCTCTGATGGTTCAGCCTGTTTTTCCATGCCTCATTCTCTTGGTGACAAATCCTGTTGCTTTCCTTTGCTATCCACAAGCCTAAAACTGCTATCCAAATCTAAAACTTCGCTATCCAAAGGCTAACATGCATTATTCTACCCACATTTCTGCTGACTGCTCTTCTAAAATAATTGCAATAATTCAAAAAAAAAAATCATTTGTGATGTGCCAGTCTCAGTGGGAGGCACGTTCAACGCAGTTTTCAAATGCCATTTCTCTTACTAGATCAACAAAACACTAATTAAGGACTTCACAAGCTTAACAAAATAATGGTAGCTTAAGACACTGAGTCCTTGATACGTGCTCTACAATCCTACAAACGCATTTAAAACACCATCAACCATAAAAAAAACTAAATGACATTTAAAAATGTAATTTCTCAGTGCTAACACAGCTTTGACTCAACATATTTTTGTCTCAAGTTCAGAATATGTTAAGGTATTACTACTAAGAAATGGAGTGTTAGGTCAACAACCAATTTTTTTGTCATTTTCACTGGAACCATAAACTGTTTCCTTTAAAGAGCTATTTAATAATCCACATGACCTCGGTACAGCTCCTGATGAAAAATAGAGTATCCTTCCAGGGAAGATTAGCATACCAGCTGAAATTACAGAAGTGAAGCTATGTATACATTTATCCTCAAAACAGCTTTTGCATAAATAAAACAAAGTGGCCAGCTCACATGGCTGAAGTCTGTAATAACTGTAACATCAGTTGCTAAAGACCATCATAGAGTTTTAGCAGTGAAATTTCATACTTTTCAGTGGTATTTAATTAATTCTACAAAGGACATTACAATGAATGAACAACATACTAAGCTTTTTAGTGGTTTAATTAAATTGGTATGGATTACAGAGGTTTCTTCTTAGTGCAATACTAAAAGCAAAATTCACCCTAAGAAATACAGAAAGATACTGCAAGAAGAAATAGTATTTATTAAAACCACTTTTTTAGCATGAAATACTCAACTTATTTTCCTGGACTTTAAAACATCCACTTTGCTGCCCCATCCACTGTCAGTTCAAGATGCATATCCTGGATTGGCACAGACCAGCTTTCTAATAAAACTCAATTGTGCCACATATTAGAGAGCTCAATGTGGTTTTCCTGAAATCACTGTTTAAACTCAGGCAGCTGCTCAAGCCAAATAAAAGCATAAGAAATGTCCTCATGGTCTTGGTCGGTGGCCCAGGTCAGCAGCCTACTCTGGCCCAGCACTTAATCTCCAACATATCAATTGTAGATGCTATTTAGGGAGGGCAAGTGAGCTTGGGCAGCTTCTGCACTCCATCTCACTCACTGTCCATAAGTTTGCCTGAACTCTTGGAATTTGCTTACACTGCCTGTTTCCACAGCCTCCTAATAGTAGCGAGCTCCTGAAACTCACATTTTAGTCATCTTAAATGAGTGTCCCACTAGCTAAGTGCCTCTCGCTCTTGTACTATGGGATTTGCTGAACAGTTTTGAGTAATTTCACCTACCTCTTTCATTATTTTTTGCGACCTAGCAACTTTCCTCCCTTGTATTTCCAGTCTCTGCACAGTGAAGGTCCCAATATTTTTAATCTCTAGGACAGCTGCTTCATCCCCTCGACAACATCAGTGGTACCTAAAACTAGACCTGTATTAGCAAAGTGAGCAGTGCTCAGCGACTTTCCTAGGTGCTGGAACAGTCACCTGCAAAGATGAACTGCATTATAGCAGCCCTGATCACATTTTGGGCTGATGCCAGCCCGCACTCTCCCAGATGATGCCGCAAACTGTTCCAGGCAGTTTACAGGCAGATACTCCTTCTGGAGGAAGAGAGAGTTTCCTAGAACAGATTTGTTCCATGACACTCAGCCTCAGTTTCTAAGAACAGTCTTGAGCACACTTAAATTACAAATATATAAGCACTGCCTGACAGTAGCATTACAGTGCTTTGCCTGCTTGAAGGATCAGGACATCCTCTTCATCAGTTTTGAAAAATCTATTCTTCATCTAAGTCATAATTTGAGCTGTCTTATTCGACAAATTCACTCCTATAATACTGAAATTCTAAATTTTTTTTGGTAATATGTATCTCCCCAAAGAAATCCAAATTAAAATATAATTTTGTTGTAGCTCAAGTAGTATGATGAAGCCTCACAGAGACACGCAACATTGAGTTTGACATACTACCAACAGATGTAACGATAATTTAACAATGATTTCATCTGAAGGCTTTACTACATCAGTGTGAGATGGGATGAGAAAGTATTTTGATCTTTTATCTAAAGAATCAAAGGCAGTACAATCGCTAAAAGAGAAGAATATCAATGCTTCCTATTTTTATTCAGTAAGATTTAACTATTGGCCAGAGAAACTACTGGATTCTTCTGCAGACTGAACTAGAAAGAGAGATGAATGGTGGTGTTTTTTTTTTCTTTTTCCCCAAATCTTTAGCTTATTTTTAACACTGAAGAAATATATTTGATAAAAATGGCTGAAGACAGAAAAAAATTGTAAGACCAAGGATATCAGCAACAAGAAGTAGAAGAGACTGTGCAGGCAGAGCCGCAGCTACCTGGACTCAGAACACTTCTCCAAAACAGGGAAAATGTTAAGGCCAAATGTTAATGTTCTCCTCCAGAAAGACCTAGAAGAAACATTTATCCGTGCGAAGTGGAGGCTGCAGAAGCCAAAACGAGCTGCTTGGAGCTTTTTCTCTCCACCAATATGATCACAGCAATGTCTTTTAAAGGCAGAATGGTGGTAATACAAAATGTAGCCAATCTTCATGGACACCCAATAGCTTCTGAAACAGCCCAACACATTCCTTGTGGCAGATGAATATGCAGGTTAAGGCATTTCTTTATTGGAGCAGAGTTGAGGACAGAAAAGAATTTAAAACACAGAGCTAGCTAATCCTGTTTTGAATATGTTAGCTTGCAGACTAATTAAGTATGGCCAAAAAGCCCATTAATTCCACTGAAACAGCAATTAGAAACAACCCTTCATTCTGTCAGTAAGATACACACTTCTACAAGCATCTCTGCTTCTTCTTCCACCCTGCTAACTGCAGGAGCAATGTGTCAGCAGTTTGCCAAATTTCCAGACAACTTCAGTGAGCTCACAGGAAAGAAAGGCAACATAAGACTTGTGGCATCACAAACGTGCATTTACATTATAACATGCAGGGTAAAGTCTCCCCAGAGCTCTCAGCCACAAAACAAGAAGTGAGGGGCCGGAGGCCTGCACAACTGATAGCTGGTCACTGAGGAGAACACGCCTGTGCTCCACCAGATGTCCAGTAAGGAAGATGGAAGTAAATCCTATGGAAGTCCTTGTGAAGTATCAGTGCCAAACTAGGACGAGTCCTGGCAAAGTCCCTAGATGAGGTGAAGCATTTGCAGAGCAGGAAAACAAAAAAGCTTAGGCTTCATTCACAATAGTGTTACTCCACTGTTTTAAGACAACTTTCCTGAGTGGAAACCATAAATACAATTAGAAGTACAAATTATTTCTGCCACTTTGTAGGGAAAAAGAAAGTCAGTTACATATCCCAATAGGTAAAACCTGAAATGAGTCAATGAGATCTAAAAACATACATAATAAAACTACCTAATAAAAGATGCCTCGCAGCAAGTTTTACACATTTTTCTTCTTTTGCTCACCATCATACATATGCAAAGACAGCTCTGAATAGAGCCCTGTCTGAAAAGGCAAGGCTCCCTCCTCAAATATACACGTGCCTGATGGGGACATGGTGAGATGGGCATGGTGGTGATGGGCTGACGGTTGGACTAGACGATCTAAGAGGTCTTTTCCAACTTTAATGATTCTATGATTCAGCCAGCCAAGAGTATATAGCTCATAGGAAATCAACAGGCACAGGCAGAACAGTGCCTCACAAATACTCTTCTGCTGCTTCTACCAAATACATACATGCAGTCAACTTGTAGGAGAAAATAGAATGTATCTGAAAAAATTACGTACGCAAAATATTACCGCCAACATATCATATATCCAGGGGCAATATTTTAAATGTATCGTTTAGATTCCAGAAGCCTAAACTAGTTTGAAGTGAAAAACTGTGCCTAGAAGTATACCAACACTCTTCCACGAAGGCACAAAAGCAAAGAAATAATATCCAGAATTAAGACAGCTCCTAAGCTTCTTCCCAACCCTGCTGCATAAAGCTATGAATATCTACCTAACTTGTAGGTAGACCAGATTTTAAGAAGGTTTATGGAAAAGTGTCTAGTTTATCACATAAAGATGATTCTCACTATTATATACAACAAGGCCGCAGTCTCAATACCTGTATTTCTATGAGGACGGAAGTGAAACACAGTCCTAACTCTTGTGAGCTCACACGAACACTAAGAGATTCAATTCAGACACGGTCACATTTTGGTTACAATTGTCAGCCACATTTTCAGATGTGTTGTAGCAAATTATGCTGTCCAAATAAATGCTTTTATACCTAAAAGATTCTCTGTCTGTAGAAAAAGTTATTAGCTACTGCACATACAACACCCTTTAAAAATATTCAGTTTCCTGAATACCTACTGGTTTATTTCTAACCAGCAAAGTCTTACCTGAAAGATCAAGGCTATCACTTTAGAGTTACCGGGATACAAGACAAGTACTTTCTTATTTGCATTAAAGAAAAATCTATAGATGTCAGGCTCTTTACGTCTCTCAAGGATGTACTTGCTCACACACCCATCCTTCAGTATCAAGGACTATCAGCCTTTGGAAGGGGAAAATTAAAATGCAAAGTTTTTTCAATCCTGACCAAGGCTAAAGAAACCAATGTAACATTACACTAAATACTTTGTCTCGGTGCTGTCCACTGTCTCAAAGACAAGAGAAGCAAAGGAACCAGATTGAGTTTCAGGGTAAAGAAATATTTGGAGTCCCTTCCCCAGCCCCCCCACCTCCCACTGAAGGGAGAGGTGCTGAGTGAGTTACTTGATATCTTTGCCTAAAAGGAGCTAGTTATGCTTTGTGAATTTACGTACTTGTCCCAGATATCATTCATTCTGGAAAAGTTTTCCAACCAAGTTAAAAGCCTCTGAATGTCTTTAACAAGAATGCTAATAGATCTGCCACTAAATATATTGCAAGAAAAAAATGCAATCCTTTAGCAGCAAAACTGATTCATGTTCCGGCATACAAACCAAAATATTGAAAAATGTGGGGAAGTTGAGAATCAAATGAGAAAGCAGGGAAAAAGCTAGGATATAGTACATTAATTTCATCCACTGCTAAAACCGCATATAATAAGAAGAAATAAAAGTATGTTAGATTACAACTATCGTTATGGTATATTTCAATGAAATATGTAGGAAGAGTCTTCCTGTACAACACAAAGGGCTGCAAACTGAAGCAAAATTGTACAGCTGAAAAGCAGAGGTTCTGGTTTCCTCTCATGCTGTTTTGGGGGACTGCGTCTTTTGGGATTCTTCTCACCCCCAAAAAAGTCTGGAAAACTGAATAGGTAAAGTGTCTCAAAACAATTTCCTGGACCTCTGAAACCACAAGCACCAACCACAATCCATTTCTGTATTAGCAGAAATAATGTTCTTTTCTGAGGGGGGTTCATTAGGAAAGTTACAAGAGCTTCAAGGCTGATTTTTGTTTGTTTTGTTCCTTTTTAATCTGTCTTTACCATTAGATGGTTACAGGTGCTGATTCAGTAGCAAATGATTTTCAGCAAATATCACAAGTAGTGGAAAGATTGTACTAAAACATCTTTAAACACACTAGAAGATATAGCAATGTAAAAAAAAAGACAGCAGTAGTTTGACTAAAAATACTGCAACTGAAATTAGCTCAGCAGCACGGATGAGAAGTATTTTCAGGCACAAGGACACAAGTTGATTCATTTTTGAACGTTTCACAAATTGAGAAAAAAAACTGCCATTAATTCTTTTGGCCATTCTGACTTCCGAGATTTTTTCAGTCCCCCACTGAAGCTGTTTAGAGGGTGGTACAGCCACGTTTGATGTAAGATGCATACTGTACCTTTAACAGCCTGTCTGCAACAAGATCAAAAAAGGGTGCATTTCTGGAAAAGGGTGAATAGAACACAATACACAACTTCCAGGCAGAGCCACATTTATGCTCTGTCATTAGGGCATTCAGAACAATCACAATTTTCTCCACTAATTGCTCCAATCAAGATGTTAATTAGTGACATGCTTAAATCCAGCATCCCATTTCAAAAGCCTTAGTGCTTTGACTTACTGTTGCTCGCATCCTTTTATTTCTCTCATTCAACTGGTGCTACCACAGTGACAAAGGCTGAAGGAGGATCCAACAGTCAGCGCTCCGGATGCTCCAGTCTGTTCCATTCACTAAATATGAGGCAATCTTCGGCGATGCGCTGAGCACTGGCCCCCCTCAGCAGGGCACCTTAACCTGACTGCCACGCCGGAGCGTCTCCCTCTACCTTTCCCTGGGGCTGTGCATCCACACAGCATGTGGAGGCAGGATGGGAAAGGTAGGATCAATTAACAATATAGTCGGCAATACCTACCTCAAGCCTTCCTTCCTATCAAATTAGCCAACGTACAGTGAGCTTCCTGCTGTACACGAATGTATCATGTCACCATAGCAACTAAATCAACAAATAGCTGCTGCAGCATCTGCTTCTGGATCATCTAACGTCAGTCAACAGAAGGCTCGCGTTTAAGAGAACAAAGCTTCCAAATATATTCCATTTTATAAGTGCGTTTTTAATTTAGCCTCCTGATTCCCAGATAGGATACACTAGCCAGGAATGAGCCAACTTCTGACCGCATGCTTGAATACACGATGCAGCCCATGACTCGTGTGCGAATAAGCCAGAAAGGAGGGGGGTGAAGAATACTTTAACAGAGAATAAAAAAAAATAAAATACAGCAAAGAAGTAATCAGTTGGATTTTAATGCACTTCTTAAATACTCTGTTACTCTTCATTGTGCATTTTTATTTGGTACATTAGGAGGCATGAAAAGGAAAAAGCACGTTTCTCAATTTCACTTTATAATTTCCCACTTACATGTATGTCTGCCTTAAGTAATGCAATAACCAGAAATACTTTTTATTAGGTATTCATATTTAAGGCACTGCAGGTGACAAAGATGGTTTCCCTCTATTAGTCTCCAATAAGGAGCGGAACTGAACTGAAAACATCCAATATTACTTTCTGACAGTTTAACATCTGCTGCCTTTAATCCCAACAATAGCAGGGGTCCATCGGCATGCTCTCACTTACAGAAAGACAGCTACGTAGGGGAAAGCCCTCCCTGGGAGAATTCACTTCAAATACCACACATGGTATAAGCTTGTGCTTATGGTTTAAGTCCTGGCCCCTGAGCAGACATGGCAGATGAAAGTGCACGGTAACAACCTGGTACCTGCAATGCGAGAACATTAGATCACTGATCAGCCACTGCCTGAGGTATAGAAAGATTAAAAATTATTTGGACAGTCACGTCCAAACTTTTTATATAAACAGACTCAAGCCTAAAGCTCAGTTAAAAGAAAGAAGTAAACTTCCAATAGTTTCAAATCACATTCCCCACGTTTCATCAGCACAACGTTCTTTACCAAGCAAAAGCTTTCTAGGCTCAAGATAACAGTTATTCATATCCAGCATCATTTTCTCACTGAAAGCATTTATTTTTAGTTTTAAAAGAGGCTATTTTCCCGTCTTTGTATAGTCTTCCGTTACAAGGAAAATTACACCTGCTTTGGCTCCCCAGAGCGTGGTCCAATGAACAGGAAAAATTGGACACAGAGTCTGGATAACTCTACCACAGCTCTGAAGATGACATACAGTGATTTGTGGGTTTGTTGCCTTGTCCGTGCCATCGTTGCCCCATCTGCATGGCCCTACAAGTCACTGATCACAGAGCACTGCAAGCCTTCAGTGTTGTTATGCATTAGCTGCACAGGAATTGCCAGATGGAACCACATCTGTGGTCCAGCTAAGGTGATGTCAGTCACAAACGTAGCACTAGGCATTTTTCCAAAATATGTTGTCCACGTAATGATGCTAATGAGACTAAGGACAACTCTTTGCCAGAACAAAATCCAGTAACACTGAGAAAACTGATTAAATGGAAAAATGCAAAAGATCCGTGTAATAGGTATTACAGACAACATAAGACTAGAAAATAGGAAGGGAAAAAGACAAACTGACATCAGTAATAAAAGCTGGATTAAAACTGTGTTTTGAGCCTTTGACAATTCAAAACAATTTAAGAATTCCATGCTTGTCGAGAACGTCACTTCCAACTAACTCTGTCTTAAAGTCATCTTTCATAAGATTTCTCAATCTCCATCTTCTTTTCAACTTTCTCCTTCCCTACTTACGTTGGCTAATAACCAAGAGTTCTGAAAACTTTAGGCTGAGTTCCGTACTCTATGGTATTAACTGATGGGGCTGACTAAGGATACAACATTTCTGTGCTATCTGCATGGAAAAGTAATACTACAATTTTGTCTTAAATCTTGTTTTTTTAGAATGAATTAAAGAAAACAGTCTTCTCATTCTCATTCACATGTCCTACAGACATTGACCATTGTCCAAGTAATGTTATGCAATGCTCTTAACAATAAAGTTTTAAAATCTTACTATTTTCCACCAAGTTCATCTGAGCAAATCACAATTTATGGGTTTCACACAACTACACAACTTTCTACCCTGGCGTCTACTGACTGATAACCTAGAGGAATACAGACACTCTCCATATAGAGATCAGCACTTTCCTAATAAAAAACAGAAAAGATCTGGGTCATAAAGGTTATTAACATATCTTGTTTTTGAGGACTCAGGAGGAAATTCATAAAATCCATAAAACTGAGTATTAGAATTAAGTAGACATCCACACAACACCTTGCAGGAACAATTCACATTCTCAGGATCTAACACAAATACAAGAGGAGAACCAGATTATTTCATGACAGCATGGCTTCCCCTTCACTTTCCTGAGGATATCTTGTTTACTCGCAAAGCCTATGGATATTTTGACAGGAAGAACCTCTGCTATTTTTCTAAAAGGCAGCTGACATAAAATCAGCAAACATTTCATCTTTAGCCACCGCTGCAAGATACCATCAGCACCACTACGTGCAGAGACCACTGACTGCCCCTAGAAGCAACTGGAAAAGGAAGAGGTTGGTGAGATGAACTGCTGCCCAGCGGCACTGTCTTTTGGAGCTGCGGACTTCAGCAATTCTTTGCTGCTTTTTGTAGTACAGCAGGTTGGAAAGATCTGAGAATTGGTGATCATTTCTTCTAGCATAGGGTGATCTTATTTACAAGAATGTTTTAAAATTCTTACTGTACCCATATGTTCCCCCCACACACACTTCTTCCACATGGAGAACAGAGCCCTGAAAGATAAGCTGAAAGCTATCACAGGATGAGAAAAAAATAGATGGTTTGGAGAGCCGGAGCTCTGTTTTGTTAACATAGAAAGTTTTCGGAGAAGAACTAGCGAAAAGATAAACATTAAAATCTGCATCTATTTTCAGGGACAAACGTATTCAAGACTTGTCAGTGTCTATGCACAACAGCGTCACTATGTTCCCTGCCTCACACTTTATTGCTGAAAAATATTTACTTTTTTTTTTTTTTTTTTAAATCTACTTCTTTTTGTCTCTTTTCTTGTGCACTCCAGAATTCTCACAGCTTGGCTAAGCAAAGTTTTATTTGTCTCATTTACAGCAAACTCAATCTGTTTCATTAGCATAGGAACAGGCTGTGGTTAGTAGACAGTGCACAGAAGATTCGCTACTTAAAATAATCCCACTGCAGTATCTTTAAATCATGAAAAAATAAAGATGTGAGTGTAACAGAAGTGTTTCAAAGGACCTGGATAATGGAACAGACAAACATTTGTGTTTCAAAGTTTTAAGCTAATCCTTGTTTACCAGGAACTAGAAGGAAATTGTTAGGGGCAGTCACTGAACTCTGGAACTTTGAGGCATCTTGTCCTGGCCAGTGTTTAGAAACATTAAACTCTATAAATAAAAAATAGAAGACTTGAACCAGATTATTCTTATTTCACCACGGTTTGTTTGAAGTCCACTGTACTTGAGCTTTACAATGCTAAGCAAAACTGGATGAGGGACAGAGCTCATACTGCACAGCCAAGTGGTAAGGGCTAAGCTTCCCGCTAATACTCACAGGGGACAGACAGTCCCCTCGATTGGCACCTTCCATAAATCTGCTTTATTAGTAATAATCTGAAGCAGAATTAGGGAATAAACTTTCATTTAAGTTGAATCCAGATGGATTAAAAGGTGAAAGACTGCCAGTTTAACTTTGGAAAACTAATTTAACAGAGATTAATGTCTGAAGTTGAAGGGACAAAAAAGTAACACTCCTGTTGCTCAAGAAGCTACTAATATTTGGGTAGATGTTTGAATGCTTAGAGAATCAAAAAGTGCACAGGTGTTACAATTCCTGCACCTTGATTGCAGGCTGTACCAGCAGTTGCCACGTAAAGTATTCTACGTCAAACACGTATTATTTGGTGTTCCACTTGGCAAAAACCTGCTTTGGATGACTGCCTACCGCAGTCTCCCCAATCAAGTTGTGAAGGTCTAAATGCTGTGATGACCTGAATTTGCTGATTAGCACACATTTGAAACAAGTTAAGCTGTTGCACCATGGTTACAGAGTTACTACTGTTTTGCCTCCAAACAATACCTAACAATAAATTAAAAAAAAGAATTGTACAAACATTACGAAAGCTAGCTGAGACGAGGAAACGGAGGTAAAAAAATATTAGAGATATACAAGTGATGACGCAAGTCAACAGCATTCTTCACCTACAAGAATTTCTTTGCCAGTAATATCTGGACACGTCTGAGAATGCGTGCAACCAGTCTGGTATTCATGAGAAACAATACACAACATTATAAAGCAGTCATGATCAACCTTTGGCCTAACAGCTGAATACATTATTTCAGAAAGGCCATAAAGCTACAATCGATTCTCCCTCTGTAGGCTGAGGCAGAGCCTACAGCACTTATCCTGACCTGCTTCAGGCTTCTGAAGTACAAACAGAGGACCCAGCAAACGGGTGGCAAATGGGTGAGTCCACGCTGTATGCCTTCCCCTACAACCAAGAAGTTGCACCAACATCATGTTACTGGTGGAGACCTTCACCAAGTGCTTGGCAGCTGAGCTCGTTCTGGCTTTGCAGTGTTCTGTAACTTATACTGGATTTATTTTAAGGGTTTAAACGATTGGAAAGAAGGTACTGCCTTCTCCTTTTCTCCATGTCTTGACAAAGAAAATTTAGGCTAAAGAACTCATCTGAACAACAACTAAAATCTTGAATTAAAGTATAAACGTCCTTTAAAAACAAACCTTCTCCTGCAATGCAATTGTAAAATCAATGGGAAAATTTAAATAAACAAGATGAAAGAGTGTGGACATTCATTTTCTAAAGAGCTTACAAAATTTGAAAAATATTTAAGTCATCAGTTTACAAAGTATATGGACAAGAGATTTTTTTTTTTTTTTTTTTTAATTTCCCAGCATTTCTTATGACAGCTCAGATAGCTGGTTGGTGATATAGGAGTAAGTTAAAAGCCTGTAACATTAAAGACTGCTATTTGAAGTAGAAATGTTAAATCCAGACCACAAAAGGAAGTGCCAGACTAAGAACTGTATTCTAAAGTTAATAAAAAATGCAGTTCATATATATGCACACATACGAAATAGTACAGTATGGGTTTTGATAGCACCTCTGAAGTACTCTTTTTCTTTCTCTCCTCCTCCATCCCCCAGAAGTTCTCCCCATACACTCAGCTTTGTGTGGATCTGGGTATCACCAGATGTCAAAATACTGTGTGACAATATGAACCACTGTTTGGAAAGAACTGAAGACTGTCCTCAATTGGATGAGGTTGGGAAGGCTCAGTCAGTACTGGACCAGGTGGTGGAAACTCATAAACCTTTCCCATGTATTTTCTCTATTTTCAAAAAGAAAATGAGAGAAATTAGAGCCAAAGGCCATTTTTGCTATGGTGCATAAACCTGAATCTACTTCTTCCCTAAGGATGTCATTCTGGCTGCTCTACGAAATGTAATTCTGGAATACGCAGAAGGTTTGATGGACTTAGCCCAGTTATAAATTGAGAAACTTCTCAATCACGAGGAGAAACAGGCTTTAGCTAGCAAGAGATGTACTTCAGATGACTTGTTCACAAAGAGTGAAATTTCTCACATATTTTAAGAGTGGAATTTCTGTAGTTAAAAATAACTTTGCAAAGCCGTTACATTTCCATTACACTTTACAGAGAGATTACAATAGCTACCTTCTGAGGAACAGGTGTAAGCAGCAAGGACAACTTTGTGTAGGCCTCTGACTCTGGCGTTCAGGTCCTGGCCCACCTGACATTAAGCGTCCAACGGCACAGAGAAGGGAGCAATCACCACGCCTGAGTCCAAGCAGGACAGTGGTTGGATATTACACCACCCTTCCATGCCTTGCTGGCAGAGGAGCACAGACTCAAGAACTGAGACCGCATGCAACAGACTGCAGAGAGGAACTGGGCTACCTCAATGCTCATAGCTGCAGGCAGCTTGCACCTACTCACCTCATTATAAAAAGCACACAGCTCTTTAGTCACCTTCCTAAAATGAGAAAGAGATCATCTTCCAGACATGCTTATTTCTCCCCATTGGCTGTATTAGCAACCTAGAGTGACTAACACTGGCTTCAAATCTGATTTTCCTGTATCACCCACATCTCCTAAATGTCAGCTTCTAGAGATTCGCTCCATAGAGGGAAACCCTGCCTCAAGTATCTTGGGAGGAATCTAACTAAACCAGAGACCAGAACTGATCTAGGATTCACAACAAGCAAATTAAATCAGACATTTAGAGAAAAAGAGGACTACCCAGAGAAGTCTTATGAGGCTATTTCATTCTGTGAGTTTTCATGCTGAACATAAGTACGAAGGCTGACAACTACATGGCCTTGACTCCTGTTTCTGTTTTTTTTTTCCTGACAGTGAATACTAAAATATGTTCAGATGCAAACGTAAATTGTGCAGTAAATCCAATGCTGCTTTTTCCTTGCCATCCAAGTGCAATATGATATTTGTATGCAACTAAACATTAAGGGATTTTGAATTCTATCACTTTCTGCTGAGAATGGCCTCTTCTTAGAGATTTAAAGCAAGTTTTCAATGCATTTGCAATCAAAGATGCATCTTAATTACACAAGAGAAAATTCTGCTCTCCAAGGAAAAAAGTATACTTACCTGAGACAAAACTTCACTCCATCCTCACAGATTTTTTTCAAATCATAACCAACCACAACTTTTACAGAAAATATTTTCTGTACATGGAATGTCCCATACAAGCTTGAGTATGTATTTTCCAGTGATGACTGCTACAAAGAAGTACTAATGAACACTGGAAAAAAATGCAGCCTGGCAATCATCTTCTGTACACTGGAGCTGCAGCTTTATATGCAGAAGAGTTCCAGTGACTCTAGTGAACAATATTCTGTTGCATTTCAATGCTATGAAGTCACTGAAGGATGGAAGAATAATTGTCAGCTAAAACCTACTTTAATGAATCCCTGAAAAAGTTAGACATATCCGCTAATCCAATAGAGCCAAAGGGGAAGTAAAAAAATAAGACAGAAGCAGCCATGCATGTACTCTGTGAAATCAAAACAAAGATAAAGGAAAGGAAAACAGCACAATATGGAAAGCTATGAGAACAGTTATAACAGTGTATGTTGTTAAACAACATTTAACACAGACTTTTTTCTTGGAGGAAAAAGATCACAAAACATATGCAGTTCTAGGCTTGATTTCCAGCAGCAAGGCAAAACCAAAGCAAGCTGGAACTCGGTAACGTACCATATGCTTTTCAGAAACAGAATCATCAGACCTAAAACTGAGGAAAAGCACTTAGTAACTGGATTCAGATCTTCATTATATTTCTGCTGTAACTTCGCATAAACAAACAAATAATTAGAAAGTCATAAAAGAGAATTACTTGTTTTTATAGCTATCACACTGCTGACTGAAGACTGTTAAAAGGTTGATGCCAACTTTAAGATCAAAAGTCTTAATACTTATATCAATTCATTTCAGAAATACTAATTTGTACATTTAATGTTAAATACCTACCTCAATTCAAAGAATTTGCACTCAAACGCATATACTCTATATATACACCCCCCCCAATATATATTACATATAATCACAGTGGGATTTTTAGAAATCCTGTTAAGCATCTAAACTTTGAGTAGAGCTTGGAAGATAAGTGACCAGCTTCACAAGCTGGAAGTGTGACTTTATGACTGTATCTCACTGAGAAATAAGGCTGACTGAAGGTCAAACATCATGTCTCACTTCCCCAAAGAAACGGAAACGGCAGGTAGGTGCTGGGCTACTCTGAGTGCTGTCTACACTTTTGCCAATGAAGGACACCAAGTTTACACAGTGATGTCTCACTGCAACTATTAGCTTTAGTGGGAAGGAGCAAAGAGGGTCCAGGACTCCAGGGTTGCTGCAAACTTGTGTCAGCAATTTACTGTTGTGTCTTGGAAGAGAGTTGGGTGCAGCAGAAATTGACTAAAACAATTTAACTTCTATCTAGGAAAACAACGCATCTCTTAAAGAAAGTTTGAACCTTCCTTCCCATTTCCTCTGTCATTATCTCCACCAAAAATCTTATGTAACTACATGCATCCCTCATGCCCAACCTCAGCAACAATCAGTAAAGCCTCACCACAGTAGTTACCCTTGCATGAAAAACCCCTAAGCACTTCTGTCCTCCCACAATGCTTTCTCAGTATCAATTGTTTCTTCTCAACTCCTACGGATCTTCTCCATATTGCCTGCCCACCCTTACCATGACATTTAAGGAGTACACTACCCATTCATGATAAACACAGTGATGAGAAGCTGCAAAAGCAGTGTACAGTAGAGTGGAAGGAGGTAATGGGCTCAGTCTCTGCTCTTCTCTTTCCTCAGTTTTGTCCTATGAAACTAATAACTTCTGTGAAATTCGCCTTGTGAATTGTTTTGTTTTAAAATACGGTGGAAAGTTACAGCTTTAAACTGATCAAACACTTCTCCCACTTGAAGTATATGACCTTTCATCTTAACATGTTCAAATATTTGTACTGCTATTTCAAGTTTAAACTGCTAGCAGAACTTTAAGTACTTGAAATAGATCTTGAAGATATGAACTGTTCTAGAAAAGCACTGAATGGTCTATACCTTTTTCATAACTCGGTTATAGCTACTGCTGAGTCCAATCACATGGCATTCAACAGGGCTCAGTGCTGGGGTCCTGCTCTTAGGTTGTAACAACTCCAAGCAATGGTACAGGCTTGGAGATAAAAGTGCCTGACAAAAAAGGACCCGGGCATGTGGGATACAGCCCGCTGAACATGAGCCAGCAGAGTGCCCAAGTAGCCAAGAAGGCCAGTGGCAGCCTGGCCTGCATCAGAACTAGTGGGGCCAGCAGGAATAGGGAAGTGACTGTTCCCTTGTGTATGGCACTGGTGAGACTGCACTTTCTGTTCTGCCTTCAGTTTGGGCCTCTCACTACAAGAAGGACATGGAGTTGCTGGAATGCATTCAGAAAATAGCAAAAAGCTCGTGAGGAGACTAGAGAACAAGAGTTACGGTGAGCACCCGAGGTAATTGTGCTGCTTTAGTCTGAAGAAGAGGAGGCTGAGGGGAAACCTCATTTCTCTCTACAACTACCTGAAAACAGGTTTTAACAAGGAGGGTGTCAGTCTTTTCTCAGGTGACAAGTGACGGTATGCAAGGAAATGACCTCAAGTTGCACCAGGGAAAGGTCTTCCTTGCAGAAAGGGTGATCAGTCACTGGAACAGGCTGCCAGGGAAGTAGTGGAGTCCTTAGCCCTCGAGCTGTTTAAGAGACCTGGGAACGTGGCACAGTGGAGGGATGGAGCTCAGTAGGTCAGGTTGATGGTTGGACTTCATGATCTTGAAGGTCATTTCCAACCTAAATGTTTATATGATTCTACTGTACTTCAAGTTGTATATACTTTATATATGATGTGGCAGGTTCTGACTAAAACCCTCATATTTCAACAGCTGAACAAAAACTTGCAAGTTCTAAGAAACAGTCAGTGTCTAACATGGGAAATACCAACATATAAACAAGATAGTTAAAAGTATTTTCTGCTAGGTTTTCAGTACTTTTTCAGCCAGGAGTGATCAATGCTAATTAGAAGAACTACAGTGCAACCTACACAGCATTAAAACAGAAAAACACATGCAGTTATATACACAAAGTACGGCTCTGAATTTTGATTGTGGGAACACAAGTTCTGCCAGCAATGCAGATCATATTATATGTTATACAATACAACATCATGATGCTGTTACAAAAGAAGCTGGAGAAGCAATTTTTGTATTTTAAGTAACTCCAACAGAATGTGTATATTGTAGCTAAACAAATAGGAGATGGTTTCAGAAAGATGAGCAACTCCATCAGGAAGGCAAAAGCCTTCACATTCCTTTTAACTTCAGAGTTGCAAGAAAAAAAAAAAGAATACAGTGAACTAATATTCCGGTTAATATATTTTTCAAAACGCATGAAAAAGGCTCAATTACAAGGTTTTATACTTTCATACATATTGTATGAAGGTGTATACATACTGTATGTTTGCATTGTTAAGATGCTTCTACTTACGTAACGTCTGCCTGCCCTTCCTGTGGGCAAGCCTTAATTCAGCAATCTTGACATTCTACATTGCCCATGTTTTGGACATAGAAACAATTTTCTACTTACTGATGGCTTTTAAAAAGGGTTTCCAGTAAAGTTTCCTGCCACTGAAAAAACGCATTTGCAAATTCTTCATGAGCCATGTATCAGATGGAAAGGAATGACAGAAAACAAGTTGTGTCTTTCACTAGTCATAGTGGAACACAAAACAGTAGGCACTGTTAGTCATCACAAAATGAAAAAATGACTTCATCGATCACTGAAGGTCTGCCTAACGCTTTCTGAAAATATTTTTATTTTTTTAATTGAAAAATACTAGCACTATTGGTTCCTCTTCAGACAGTAGTCTTAATGAGCAACTTTCTCTACCTGAACAAAAAAGGACACCTACAGCATATACGATGTTTTTCTCTTACAGTCAACAGAAACTCCCACAACTTCATTCTATGATCAAATTATTTGCTTGTTTTCCAGCTTTAATCTTGCTTGGTAGGAGAAAAAGAACCAACATTTTAATTAAAAAAGTATCCCCAAAAGAACGTTTCAGCATAAATTTGACACAAAATTCCACACCATTACAAAGGATGTTTGACAGCACAGCTTGCTAGTCTTATTTTCGGAGAAGGCAGAACAAGTATCTCAGTCTCAACTACTTTTGAAAGGTCATGGTGATTAGGGGACGTTCCCAAGGACTGGAAGAAAGCAAATGTCACTGCAATCCTCAAAAAAAGGGCAAGAAGGAGGATCCAGGGAGCTACAGGCTGGTCAACACCACCTTGAGCCCTGGGAAGATGAGGGAGTAAATCTTCCTAGAAGTCATTTCCAAACACACTATGGATTTAAAAAAAAAAAAAAAAAGTGATAGAGGGTAGTCTGTATCAACTCACAAAGGGGAAACCGACAGATCTGTATAGCTTTCTACAACAAATTACCAGCTTGGTGGATGAGGGGAGACCAGTAGATACTGTTTATCATGACTTCAGTAAGGCTTTTGACACTGACACATAACATTCTCATATGGAAACTGATGAAGTATAGTTTAGAAATAGGCAGCAAGGTGGACTGACAACTGGCTGAAATGCCAGCCTCAAAGAGTTGTTATCAGCAGTTGTCTACCTCAGTGCTTGGTACAGGGCAGAATACTGTTTACCATCTTCAGTAAATACCTGGATGATGGGACACAGTACACCACCAGCAAGCCTGCAAGTGGTACAAAGTCTGGAGAAGTGGCTGATGTCTGCTCTGCCATCCAGAGGGGCCTTGATGATCAGAAGAAATGGACCAGCAGGCATCCTGAAGTTCAGTGGAGGGAAATGCAAAGTCCTGCCCTTGAAGAATATCCCCATGCAACAGTACGCACCATGACCGAAAAGTCACTTTATGAAAATGGATCTCAGGTTCCAGGTGGACAAGCTGAATGTGAATCAGCAATGCATCCTTGTAGAAAAGAAGGCAAACAGCCTCCAAAGCTGCATGAAGCAGAACACTGCCAGTGGGTCAAGGGAGGTGATCTTTCACTCAGCCAGAACTGGTAAGATCTGGAGTACTAGGCCCAGTCCTGGGCTCCCCAGTACGAGAGCGACACGGACACATTGCAGAGTCCAGCAAAGGGCTACGAAGTTCTTGAAAGGACTGTAGCATTTGACATGTGAGGAGAGAGACTGTTCAGCCTGGAGCAGATGAAGTTCAGGGGAGGATCTTATTATCAATCTGTATGAATACCTGAGAGTGGAGGGAAATAAAACAGAGCCAGAGTCTTCTCAATGGTGCCCAGTGATAGGACAAAAGACAATGGGCACAAACTAAAATAAGAAATTCCACTGAAGTGCAAGAAATTATTTCACTGTGAGGGTGGTTAAATGCTGAGAAACAAACTGCCAGAGTGGAGTGGCTGTAGAGTCCCTGTCCTTGGGGAATATATAAAACCCAGCTGGACATGGTCCTGGCAGACCTGCTCCACTTGACCCTGCTTTGAGTAGGAACAGGTTTGACTACATCATCTCCAGAGGTTCCCTCCATCCTAAAGGAATCTGTTACACATCTATGAAAGGTTTTAAATGCTAGTAGAAAGAAAGAATAGTTACATGTGGGTAAAGAAAATAAATGGTGGTGGAATGCTTAACTTTTTTTTTTTTAAAGGCATATTTTACTTTTTTGTTTGCAAGGCTTTAAAACTGAACTATACAAGGCAGAACAAGCAAGAAAACAGTAACATTTCTTTCCTTGCATGTTACAGATTACTGCTTCTCAAATTCAGTATTTGAAAGCAGAATTGAGAGAAAGCAAGACTGAGTATTTCCTCTTCTCCTTCTGGAATTTTCTGTCTGCACATTTATTAAATTAGATTTCTCAGCTCTTTGTATTTAATTTATTTCTCTGTATTTGCTTCTTCTACAATGCAAAGATCTCACTACTGCTCAAACCCAATTTCATGAACTGCTAAAACTGATACTCTGGTCTCATTTTACATCTCTTCTGTATTTTTACCCTACAAAACAATTCCTCTTTATGATAAATGAAGGTCAAACACAGGACCAGCAGACTCTTGCTATCACAGGCAATGATCTCTCAATCTGTTCAGATACTCCATGACACTTAAGTTTTTCACCCGTTTTCTTCTGTAAGAAGCTGTTCCAGAATCACGCTTCCCTGGGGCCTAAAATATTCTTCTGAAGTTAAAGATGGGAGAATACTTTCTTTTTTTTAAATATAAATTTTCTCTCCCTCTGGAGCCGACCCTTCTAAAGTGTTCCAAAGCAGCAGTTTTTTCTTAGTCATTGGCTTGATTGTTTTTGTCTAACAAAATCTCTGAAGAACTGTCCAGGCAGACATTAACAAATAAAAGGAAGTCCCACCATCCAAGATGCTCAGTTATAAGGAACACAGTCAGCCTAGAGGCCAAAGTTGTTAGCACGTGTCTGAGCTAATAAGCTCTAACATAGGGGAAGGCTTATCAACAAGGTCATGTGGCAACGTGAATATGTAGCTCCTAAATTAAGACTCAAGCATGGCTGGACAGCTTGGCAGCTGTCTAGTCCTGTCTTTCTATGAAAATGTTCTTTCAAAAGCCAGGTTTTCCACTTCGTACTCCTAACAAATCTCTTCTCTGGAATTGTTACAATCTTCATCTCAACCTCTCAAATACATTCATGATCAGAGCTGCACAAAAATATTCCACATGAAAGCTTTTCTAGTGTCAATATATCAATAATCCTGCTGGAAAAAGGGTGCGTGTGGGGGGAAAGATACTGAAGTTTTCTTACCTGTTGTGCTCCATCCCCACTAACAATTGGGGAAGTCAGAAGAGGGATTTCACTACTTATAATCGAACTGGTATCCAGTAATGGTGGGTGTTCTGCCATCATCGATGGTACACAAATTCACAAGATCACCTGCAAAGAAAAAGTTACTCTAATGGTTAAACCACGAATATCTCTGAATAGTTACCATTCAAAAACAGTCTCATGTGGGTTTTTGTTTTGTTTTTAAATTAAGAAGTTACACACACCTCTAAAAACGATGCTTCCACAGCATTTCAGCAAGCACGTAAACTTAAAAGATGTTTCACCAACTCGGATAAGCTGTATTACAGAGAGGGTAGGTTTAGACCCCCTCTAGCGGCTGAACCTTAAGAGATCCATCACAGCTTTAGAAAGAAGAAACACGATTCTTACTTTTTTTCCAACTTTGATTATAAAGCAAGATTTTTGTCCAAATTTGACTGGCACTGCTGACAGAATGCCTACTGAAAGACTATGAAAACAAAGAAGTTGTTTTAGAACTTAGCCTCGCAGTATTCTTGTTTACATGAAACTGGCATAAACTGAGATCTACAAACAGGGGCAGCAGTACTACTTTTTATTTTATTCACCAACCTACTTTTTCCATCATTTCCATTATTTTAGGAACAACTGAAAGATCCAAGTGAGACAAATGAATTAAGCCTTCTGCACAATCTTACTATCTGTACTTACAAAAAAACCAAAACAAATAAATCCTGGAATTAAAGCGGCATTATTTTGATAACCAGTGGGCAGCCCTTTAATAACTTTACTAGTAGCTAAAACCTGCAAGAAAAATAAACAGAGGCAAGAGGGCCATGAAAGCAGTGACCCACTTCAGCTCTGATGAGTGTCAAGTAACAGAATAACAGAAGGAGAATCCAGCTGAGTGTTCCTATCTGTGACATAAGCCACATTTTTTATGGCTTGTTAATGCACTGGTGTGGTATGAGGAATTAAAATCAGAAAAAATGAAGATTACAGTTTTTCCATGCAGGAAATGTGTGTTATGAGCGCAAACAACTGCTTCTGAAATTTTATTTAATTTTGTTTGGGGAAAAAAAAATTAAAAAAATCACTGAGTTATGCTGGTTTAGTGCACTCTTCCCACCAGATTCAGTACACTTAGCTTTTGAAATAAAAGAAAAGAAATTAGATCAACAAAAATTAAGAAACTGATATTTCTTAACAAAACAAAGACAGATGGAAAAAATTTACTTGAGGTGAATTGTACATTCAGAATTCCCACAAGATAATTACATTTTGCATCTTGAAAACAGTGCTTAGCACCAAATTTATACATAAAGATTAAGCTGAGAAAAAGCTTACACAATTTCTAAAGCAGAACTTACAGCAGCCTGGTGCAACACAGCGGGTACAACTCTAAAGTTACACAGTCTGAAAATCACTGTTTTTTAAAGCTCTGCCTTGAGATCACCAGGCTAATGAAACTCTTAAAACACTTCTAAACTTCTAACACTAACATACCATCTGCTCACAGAGATGTTTACTAGTTACAGCATGTAGCTTGCTTTAGATGAAAAACACTTGATGAAATTCAAGGGATGCAGCCAACTTTATGACTCCAGCACTAAGTTCTAGAGGTGTTATTTGATGAGCTTAAAGAGCTGCTGTTACAGCTTAACACACAGGAGCCTCCCAAGCAATCTCCACCCCAGCCTTCTGATTGCTCCGACTTGCCTGCTCCTCTGAGGCAGGTGGTGTTATACTTTTGCCATGGGCTGAAGTCTGGAGTACAATGCTGTCAGTACAAGACTCAAGCAAATCAGACTATGTATCTTCTGGAAAATGCATTAAAAAAGTACTGTAAGCTTATACAGCTATACATACACAGTGTGACCTGGCTGTTTGCACGCTGAAGGCTGCCCTACGATAAAATTATGAACTTGGAAAGAAAAAAAAAAGCCTTCTGAAATGATTTTAGATACTTCATTACTTTCCTGGTATACTCTGCAAAGATTAAAGTTAGGAAAAAAAAAATCCCTCTAGGTTAAAAGTCTTTGAAACCTAACTGTGATTACTTAAGAATTCATCACCGCTTATGCCAAGTCACTTATACCTGCTTAGCCAGACTAATTAGTCTCTCAAGCAATGAGGACAGAGTTTTATATTCCTACCTTACTTTAAAAGCTTTCCGACTCATCAAAAAAATCCTCCAGGCTACCGTCAGTCCCCACCACTTCTGCAGGTGGCAGAGGGCTGATGAGAGTTATTTGGATCATCTTTCAAGCAAGCAGGTTTGATGGTAAGCTTCCCAGGGTATTACCCATTGACCATTTAATGTAAAATGAACACACAGACTGGAAGCAGGGCTTAGAATTAAGGCATCCCTTCTCCCACGGTAGCTACAAACAGGCTCGCTCTTGTGCCATCTCTTAATCTCACAAGTACAGAACTATCTATATTGTCACAGACAAAAGTGATTAAAGCACTCCAGACTGGAACAGAACACTCCTGGACTACACAGACATGAATTTCCCCAGGTTCAAGTCGAATCAAGCTCATTTTCCCCAAGGCACCCTGCTAACACTAGCCTCTTAGCTAAGAGAGCACCGGCCTCCTGTATCACACACAATGATTTTTGCCTGAATTCATAACTTATTATGCACTCAGTGCTAGCACCATTCATTGGGCATAAATCAAAACATGCCTATCAAATTGGACATTAATGAGAATTACATATAACTCAGATATTACTGCCGTGATCCAACATGGCAAGTTCATGCCTTTCCAACACAGGAACAGGCACTTCAGCCCTTCCAACATGGGAACAGCTCTGGAGATATCTAACATTTGGACCCAGATTCATTCATTCATTTTCTCACAGGTGCTTAACAACATGATTCACAAGAAGCTGAGGTTCCTACAGGCACCTGAGTACTTAGGCTGATAGCACACAGACTTCAGTGCTTTATCCGAGACACAGCAAAGTTCCATGTTGGATCCCAGCGTTTGATTTATTCTGGAGATGAAGCACTGCTGCTCATCAGTAAGCCCTGACAGGAGGTGCTGGGCATACTGTTATTCCTGACGTCCTATACAACAATAATAGAAGTGCTACCTGTCAGGCTGTGTAATCAATCTAGAGGAAGAAGTAAATCAATGCCTTCTTGACAATACAGTATTAGATTTCTCTGCAACGCCATGGAACTAGTCTTGAAGACTAGAGGCTTAAGGCTCACACCAATGTGGACCTATGCCACAAATTTCATCAAAAGCCTTCTCCCCATCAGTGGTCAAGAGGCACTAGCCTGTAGACATTGGTGTGCACTGCCACATCTGTCAGTAAGATGTGGTACATCCACCACTTGCAGGTGCTCTCTCTTTAGCTATGAGAACAAGGACTGACAGGAATTTGTAAAGGCAGAAGTATTGTGTAGCAGATGTCAGATAAAACAGAAAACGTTAGCATCAAAATAAGGAGAAATGCTCAAAAAACCTATCTTGGACAAAAATACAATTGTATCACATTTGATGTAAGGGTATCAAATGGGCACAGAACTTTTAAATCAACAGAACCAGCTAGCTTGCACTCACAGCTTTTGGAAAAAGAGATCTATCCAGAGCTTTGAAAAAAGTCTTCCAAATAACTTGAGTCCTGGGAAAGTCTTAAGAGGTTTGAAAGAAAATGAGAAGTCTTACATTAAATACTCTGCTGTAAAAGGGCAAAAGGGACAATCTTCTCATGCTAGCCAACAGCAATCCGAGAGCAAACAGGTTCACAGTCAACACTGGATGTTACTAGTAAAGAATTAAAAGACAAGAATGATTGGTGAAAAAAAAATCTTATCCAATTAACTTGACAAGAATCTTCTGGCGGAGTGTTGCTGCCAACGGTTCTGATAAGAGTGCTGCTGTAACGATCAGACCATTTTCAGCATTACACACTCTTCTTGAAAAAATCATTACATGGATTAAAACTGGAACGACAGCTGTCAAAAATATTAATGGTAAATGCAGAATTATAGAGCAGGTGAGTTTTGAGCAGGAAGAGAAGGTATTAGTTTTTGGCTTTGCATTGTAGAAGATGTTTTTAACTTGATTCTCGGGAGAAAAAAATAAAAAAGAAGTCAGAAGGAAGCCTGGAAATGACAAACCATAACGGTGATAAGAGACTAAGTCATTTTACTGCACTAAAATAGCATGAATACTTAAAAATAATTTTTAGAAAAGCTAGGCATAACAAAAGGTTTTCATACATAAAGGTAAAACTATTCTTTCTGGAAAAAATGATTAATTCAATCCTGCAAAGGACAGCATAATAAAAGTGGACGCAGGAAAACACAAGCTCCCCAAAAGCTGTTAATGAGTTGCATCAACAGGTGAAGCTCATTTAGCAGTGAGGACAACACCTTTCCTGCCTCCGGCTGCAAATAAATAGAAGCTCTGCTGTAACAACCTAACAAGCTTTGTCTCCAACTCACTGACTTAAAATTGTTATCTGTTCAAAAGAGTAGTGACTGGGACTTCTAGAAAATGTTGCTCCATATTGAAAATACTGCTGGAGTTTGGCCATTTGGACTAAGAGCACCACAAGGTCTGGCTTCCTCAGTCGCTGCATCCAGGTCTGCAGAAGTTACCACTCCCACAGCAGTGGCCCACCTTCAGCTGAAGGAGGGAAACACAGCGCATACCCTGACACAGACCAACACAGCCAGACCGCCTGTGACACAGCACAGCACGTGCATACCAACATTTTCACCTTACTCTGTGCAAAACTGCTCCGGTATCTCTGGATGACAGAGCTGTTTTTCATTGCCACCTAGTTTCCTAACGTACTCAGACTTTGAGAAAGAGAAGCAGCTTGCATCTGGACAACAGGTAAATTCACTACTCACGTCAAGCCCACTGAAAACTAACAAGCAGCAGAGGAGGGAGTAAAACAAAGTGAGACCAATCTAAGTGGACACCTTAGATGAATAGACAGATAACACTGTTGCTATGCACAGAAGCAGCTGAGACAATTTTCTCCTAGTAGTGCCTTAAAGGCACAGTTATGCGGAAATCTACACTGGCTCGTGCATGGCACAACCGCTGCAAGAACAGCTTTTTTGTGCGTGTTAGTACTGAACATACTGAGCTACTAGCAGACATTCAAAGTGCAATGCAGGATGGCTCGCTCAGCTGACATTTCTTCCAGAATCCACAGTGGCTGTCCCAGCATGCAAGGAAGGTGCAAGCTCTCCTGAGTTTTCTACCAGACTGGATAGGTTAATGCTTTGTTCCAGACTTCAGCACTAAACCACCTGTTCCTACTACTCCAAATTGAACTACTCCTCATTTTCCTGTGCATTTACCTTATGAATTTGAAGACTTTGGAAGAAAGTTTTCTGAAGGCTACAAAAGCTGAAACAACGTGAAGGCATCTAAATTTCCTATATGTGGCTTGTTTAGAGACTCCAGGGGTGATGCCTGAGGAACCACCAAGGAACCAATTGCACCGACAAGCCGGAAGGCCAGGTGACATTAAGGCTCAAAGACTGTGTTCCACTCAATAGTTCAGTAGACAAATATTCCTAAACTGTAATGACAATTAAACTCAATTATTTACATAACTTCAAATTTGCTCCTTAAATGCATGTTGCGTTCTTCTCAGATACATACAACTGAAGATCTATACAACTCTGCCTTTTACTCAGTCACTTGCACATTAAGGGTTAAGGAAGGCTGAGATCACTGGGCAGTGCATTTCCTCTGCACATGAAAAGGATCAGCCTTCCCATCCCCAAGAGTCCAGCAGCTGATCTTAACAACAGCCTCTGAAAACACACCAGCATTCAATCAGCTGGATCACCAAGGTAAAAGAACATGAGTCAGCAGCACACATCCTCGTAGCAACGCAACACGGGCTGGCGGCACGCTGGGCTGCATTAGCAGAAGCACAGCTGGTGGGCTCAGGGAGGTGATTATTCCCAGCCAGGCAGCACTTACAAGGCGGCATCTGGAATGCCATGTCCAGCTTTGCTTTTCCCAGCCTCCTCCTCTGAATGAAAGGTGCCCCAAAGACGACAAGTGGGCTTCAGCACATGACACACCAGGAGAAGCTATGAGAACTGGTGAAGACTGGTGGTCACCCACCTGCTGGATTCCACTACCTAAGGGGTGCCCAATGAGAGCTCAGACAAACTCATCCTGGAGACGCACAGCAGAAGTGCAAGAAGTGCTGGACAACTGCAGCACCGTCTCCAGGATCTGGCCAGAAGGCAGAAAGGCATCTTCACAGTGAGAGTTGGGTAGTGTTGGCGCTGTATAACATACGTATTACTACAGTAGTACATTTATATAATTTACAAATAAACACACATATTTGGGGCACACACTCAAAAAAGGGTTAGATAGGGGTGTTTGGAGACCACTCCTGTAGAGAGTCAACACCTGACCACGCAAGGGCCAGATGAGGTGCTGCAGCAGGCGGTCTGTGATGGCCCCTTTGGAGCAGGGGTCTTCTCCAAACACCAAAGTGTTAGTCAATCAAAACATGCCATGCTGTGCAAAAGTTATAGGGTTTTCAGCAGATCAGGACCTGCAGAGACACCCTCCACAGTGGTTTCTCTGGTGCCTGCTGACAGGGAAAACTGCACTGCTGCTTTTTCTCTTTTTTTTTTTTTTTGACTTCTTTACCTAGCTACTTCATATCACAACACTCACAGCGATTTAATACCCTGATACTCTAATTCCATCAAATCTGGTGACCAATAGATACATTTATCATTACAGAGGACTGCACACAAGGGGCTCGATTCTAAAGAACGTGAGGACAGAAGGTGAGCAGGGAAAAGACTGAAGTGCCTAACACTGAAAGGTACAGCATAAGGGACAGCCTCAATGAAATCAATACTGAATGTTTCCAAATCGCGTGCTGATGCTGAACTAGAAGTGTCAAAAATGGGCCCATTCCAAGATTTCCTTGTCAGTAGAGCAGTTTCATACATGCTGCAGCCTGTGTCCTGTTACAGCTGCCAACTGGAGGTTGCCACGAGGTGTTTTTCCCAGTGGCCTCAGCAGACAGGTGTGCATTCCTTCCTCACTGGCTCTCCAGTAAGGATAAAAAGCTGCTCTGCACAAGAGACAACTCCTCCTAGGCTTTGTCAAAGGCCAAGGACTGAACCGAAACAATCATAAAAACAACATCCGGTCCCAATGCAAGAAATGCCCCGATCTTGCCTTCTCCAACATGAAGACAGCAGGTGCACTTGAAAAATGAGCATCTTGGCGAAGAGCTGAAGTAATAAAACCCTGCTATTTAGATTAGAGCCCCACATCTGAGAGACTCTACAAGAGGAGGCAAGTATTTAAACTTTTCCTGTGCTTTACACATTTGTAAGTGCTCACCACGTCCATTCTTTAGTGTCTACTGTGAGATAAATTTATTATTTCCTACAGTCCTCCTCCTCCCGCCTGCCAATTTGAAATTTGTAAAAATTACTATCAAGATTCCTTCCTATCTTTCAAATCAGCCGACCCGTCTGGAAGCCATCAGGTAGGGTTGACAATTACAAGAGCCCAAGATGTACAAACATGCTGAAATGGAGGAAATTCTGAAAACAAAATCCACCAATGTATCCCTGGGGTGAAGAGGAAAGAACAAAGCGTATGTGACAGATGTTAGTCATGTCACTTAATGCACTGCTGGAAAAAGACACAGGGCTCTTACTGGTATAGAAATTTTAGAATATAATTACCCAGTGATCCATAAGGTTGCACCTGAGCTATTAAAGTTAAAAAACAAGTTCTCTTCAGCTTGTTTCAAAAGAATCAAAAGCTAGCAGAACGCCCTCCCCCCGCTAGATTTACCATATTTTCTAGTCACATTTTAGATATGGCAATTACAGTACAGCAGCTTTTGGTTTTTTTCAAATTTGAACCAATTGGTTTGATTAATATTCAATTTATTCAAGATATGTGCTCTGCTTTTTCCTGTTTTAGAAATGCAATCCCTGGAAAACTTGATAAAATGCTTTGTAACAGAGCAGAGAGAGTTGCTATTTATCGTCAGAAGAAAAGTGCTTTGTGGAACATGTCTATTTCACTGTAATTTGACAATCTCCTTTTAAGTGATGTGAAACAAATGGCTATTCCCTTTAGTCTCAGTGTTTAAAATGGCACAGCTGCAAACAGGCAGATACATAAAAATTATAAAACGTGTAGCTTTGTAAAGTGAATCAACAACAACAAACTGACAGCGGTAGAAACTGCAGATCAGAATAGCTGAGAATGAAGATGCATTGCAAAACATTTTAATAAGCAATGCAATTCCCTGAAGGAAAAGAAGAATCCACAGCCTCTATGATGAGCAAGGAAATACTTCACCCACAGCTCTCGAGTGGTGTCACACACATTCACTGAACACAATTCGCAAAGAAATTCCAGAAATAAACACACATCTGCTCCTACTGGAAGGTGAATGCCAAAAGTTGTACAATGAGCACAACACAACTATGGTGAAAATATTGATTTGTGAGCAACCGTGAGTTACACCTGAACAGCCAGAACAGGACCCAACTTCCTCCCAACAGCTACTGCTTGCTATCCTCAAAACAGGAATAGCCAAAACAGCTGTAAACCTCAGCGTTGTGGGAGCTAAGCATATTATAATAAATCAACACCTGCATCAGGTTGCCTTCACACTCCAGGTTGTGAACTGCAACGATTTAGGAGCAGCTTGAAGTGCAGTTCATGCATTCATGTCATGGGTACTACAACCTGTATGAGAATGCACAGTAGGTAATTGGAAACACTCCAGCTGTTCAAGTTTAATGCATTTCTATTTATGAGCCAGCAGTTTCTGAACCTCAGCCAAACAGGCCAGGCTCTGATTAGCAGCTAATGTAGAAAACTAAACTTCTGAAGGTGAGGACTACATAGAGAAGAACTAGACACTGACAAATCGGTCTTCTGGAAAGGAACAATATGCCCACGGACACTCACCCTTCCCATCTAGTGTGGCACTTTGAGTGAAATGCCTGAGTGCATGTATCACGATCAGTGCAGTGGAGACTACCTGAAAGCACCACATTATGGTTTGTAATGTTGCTATTACTAGATCCTTCATAAACCATCCCCAGCCCATATCCAGATGAAGTACATATTACTTGAAGTTATTGCACAAGGAGAATTCAGTACTTTCCAACAGTTTGCCCCTCCTTCATACACCGTCAAAGAAAAGCAGCCAAAACTGGTTGTGTAACTTCTGGGAAGCGGTAACTGCGACCATATCACAAATCAGAGAACTAAGCTGCTCGTTACACTGAGATCTATTCTGATAGTGCACATTTTAAATCAATGAGTGGATTGTCAGCACCAGAGTGCCAACTCAGCCCTAGCCTCCACCAGGCACATCGATGCGGCTCGCTGTCACACCTTGCTTGGGAGCTACAGCCTGGTCTCCTCTGTCCTGCAGGAACAACCCCCTTTTAGTTGTTTTAGTTTAGTACTCTTGGGAAGGAGGACCTCATTTCAAAAAGAAATGAGGGGACTGAACTGTGTAGTATAATTTCTATGCAACTTACAAAGACATACAACGCAGTTCAACTTTATTAGGCCACGTTGGTCCAAACTACATGGCTGCTTTGCTAGTTTTATACTCTTCTTACTCTCAAGAACTTCTTTAAACTCTCTTAGTTTTACTTTCGTACCAACTAAATTAGGTTCTCCTCGGATTCTGCCAGGACTGGATTTCCTTCAGTTTATTTTCTGAAGATCACATGGGTTGAAAAACATCTTGGCCTTTCCCAGTTAACCATTACTCTTGCCTTCATTTCTGTTTAAGAACATTTTTTTGATAAAACAAGCACGTTCAATGCCAAGAACCAAGCTACTTCCTCATTTGTTATTGCCTCTCTCTTTCTGGTAGCTATGAGTAGCAAGGACAAAGTTTTCATACAATTCCTTTAAGGCAAACCAGAAACATTTATTTCTTTTATTAATGTGCTGTAACTGGTCAGTGATGCACATTTATTGCAGAGACAGCTGCTGGTCTTGGAGCTACAAAGAGTGCACGATTCAAGAACAACAAGCAGCTTTTAAAGAACTCTTACGAAACAGCTTTTTCCTGCTCGCTCTGAAAAAATGAAAACTATGCTACCAAAACACAAGATGACATAGGATCAATGAGGCTACAGATCTGAGTATTTAAAATGTAGGTCTCTGCAGGAGCAGGATAACAGCACAGAACATGGCAAGCCAAGACAGGCATGTGGAAACTACTTTCCAAAAGTAAGAATACACCCAAAAAGGTGCTTAAGACTTAAAAGAACACCTTTCAGATCTATTTGTTAGGGAGACCTAACTACTAACTAGCACTAGCAGCTCCCACCTGCACCACATGCAGCTGCCAAAGGGCAGACACAGCTTTAAAATTCTTCAAAAATTGGCCAGTTTTAGGCTACATCAGTTGCCTGATCCATTTCACCGTGCAGACATAGAAACGCCTGCCAAGCACAGGAATAAGTGGTAAGAGATGAACTGCTTCTTTTAGCATCGTTGCGTAGCACCTGTAAATGCAATAGTAAAAAAAAAAAAAAAGCCCATAGGCAGCCACTCTGGCAGGTGCTTCACTTCCCTAATATTAAACTTAATCCCAACAGCACTGAGGCAGTTACTGGTATGCCATAAAATCAATGCAGGTAGTCCAACAGCATCTCAAGGTGAACACAACTCTTCAAATTAAACATGCAATTGATGCCAAAGCTCTCCAATAGAGGAGTCTCTGCAACTACAGATGGGGAAGACCAGCAAAGCGAGAGCAGCTGCTGTGCTTGTTTCACAGAGGACATCAGCACTCCCTTCACTCCCAATCTCCACCCCATCCTCGAAGAAGAGCTTCAGTCTGTCAAAACACCACGGGACCAACGAGTTGGATTGCCCAAGCAGTCCGAGGAAAAAGCTGTTCTCAGCTTCCTACTTTACATAGGGAGTTGCAACACTGGATAGTCGTCGATCCATTAACAAAAACTAAACTACAAAGTTAGAAAGTAATTCAGCTGCATCTAGGACTGTCAACAGTCGCTTCTGCAGCTTCTTTCAGTCTTCGTTTCTTAGTACCTTCTTGCAGCTAACATTTACCCACTGCACAAGTCCCCTGACAGCCCATTAATAGATATACTGAAGTAGTAGCAAATAGTTACACTGCCATAGTCCTCTCTCATTGCCAACACCTTGCAAGTCACCTGTTTTTGCTTTGGAACTTCTTAGGCTGGCACAATGACATGCGATTTGTGCTTACAGATTAGTTTTCAGCTACAGGCAACTTTGTTGCTGATCATTACCATTAGATTTGCTACCATGGTCTACAGTGCTCATCCTTGCCACAGAATGAAGCTAATCCCTTTGATGTTTTTGTTGCTAACGTCTCAGCTTCCTTCTGTCAATTCACTTAGTAGATTAAGTTTCTCCCATTAAAAGAACAAACACCGAAGAACAAAACCTTGCAGTCTGAAGACTGGAAGTTGGAGAAGAGACATTTATTTTGTAATCACAGAAGTAAGATATGGTATTGAGCATACAACATCAGCTATGGGAAAAGAGACAGCAGCTTGGCCATACCCCATGCTTGTAGGATCTCATACTAAGCAGAGCTTGGTCTGTGTTTATCACAGACGCTGGATTTGCACATTGGGGAAACTCAACAGCATCTACATGGAAGTATTTACATAAGTAAACTATACTTTTCTTTTTCTCTACTTTATAGTACATGTAAAAATTTGTAAAAATTCATTTCCACCTCAAGTTATTCAAGATGAAAAGATGTTAAGAACTGAGCTTCACAGTTCTAAACACAAACAATGTATAAAACTCAAAGCACATCCAGGAAGAACTGCCATGCAGAAGGTAGTAAAGCTAGCATTCTTGTGCCACGTACTCCTTTCACTCCCAGCCACTGAATCAAGTTACTAGTCACAGCTGTCATGGTATAAATCCTTCAGAATTTTGTTACTTTCCCCACAGACAGAACTTCCCAGACTTTGATCAGGAGGGTTGGTTGTGTTTTTTTATTTTTTCAAAATATAGAGTGCATCAGTTCAGTTTTGTGAATTTCTATCGCTGTGGAACAGTTCTCTTGACATTATATTACAGAAGCTCATATGTCGCCAGGAAGTAGAAGGACTTGCTTCAGTGTTTCAGGAAAGCAGAAGGGATTTAGCACATCTTAGAAAGCATTGGTCTTCTCTCTTACTAAGGGACTTTAAGAATGAGGTTAACTGGTTAAACTGGGATCGAAAACTTGTAGATATTTTGACAGTTCTTTATCCTCACATTAATTAAACAGGTAATAAAGCAGAACATTTTTCCATTGCCTATAAATGAACATTTGCAAATAATTTTGCCCCAGGCGCTTCAGAGCAATTCTAAAGCAAATTGGAAGCCAAGTTGGAGTGGGTTAAAATTACCAGCATATTCTGCACTCCTATTTAACCACTATCTCAAACCCCTGTTGGGATTGTGTTTGGTACACAAGGCACCAAACTGAGCGACCAGGTACCAATGTTAACCATGGTGATGTCTGACTGCCAACATTGGCTGTGGAACGGTACAGCCATAGGGTCCAGTAGGTCTATTTGGATCTATTTGAGAGGCACTGTGAAGACACTGCCAATGAATGTGGCATTAAAGTTTTAGCAAAGAGTTTGGGTATTCCATTCTTGAAGTTCTGCAATAAACAGAAAAACGCTCTACACCAACACATCCATGAAGAGTAATAGCACAATCCTCTAAACAGCCGCCCGATATTAAAACACCAGCTACAAATTATATTTCATTATTGACAAAATGGCATAGTGAATCCTATTTCCATTTCCATTTGTTAAAATCGTTTATGACAGCTTATCAAAAAAGTCTTAACATTTTCACTGGTTACAGGCACACGAAGGAAGCACAGCTGGAACTGGACCAGATCTTGGGGGTGGGGGGTCAGACTTCAAAAATATTTGTCCAACCTGAAACTAAATGCAGATTGACTGGAACAATTAAAGATGACAACCTGCCAGAAACATGCAGTGCTGTGAGGTGTTACCGACGCTTTCTAAGCATCTTTCTGCCCCATCAGCCCTATGAAACACAGACCCCCAGGATGACAATCCAAAATATTACTGGCTATAAACAAACACACAAAATGTATTGATAAACAAGTTTAAGATAAAGGTAACGCTCGTCTCTGTAGCTCAGGAAACATTGGCCCCATGAGCAAATAAACATTTTTTGTGTTTACTGTACAGAAAAAGCAGCAATGTGCTCACTCCAAACTATTATCACTTTCCTAAGACACAAGCAGCATCTTGTAGTTAAGCAGAAGAATCGACAGTCCCAGTCAGATCTATTTTTACTGCATCTGGTCTTAAGGAAAAGCAATGGCTCGCAATTCAACTCCTGCACCATAAACTGCAGCTAAGTCAAATCTCGCTACAAATTGCCTGGGATCTTCCCCAAGCCAATAGCCTTATAGAAATGGATGATAAAATGGAGAGGTGTTATTGACAGATATAACCAGGAGAATCCAATTCATATTTTAGATGACAGAAACGCATCAATGAAACATGACATGTTACCTGTAGACATTTTAGCCGAGATTGAACTAGAAATCCCATAACAATTAGAAGCTGGAGGTCAAATTTAAAAAGGTACAGAGCTGCTGGAGGGCAGATAAGAATTCCTCAGGTTCCACAAGGCACAGACAGCGAACACTGATGGCTTCAGACAACAATGGTGTCTAGGAAGCAGGCCTGCAGCCTCACAAAATTGTCTCCTCCAGCATCTGTCTGCTGGGGAATGAGCAAATAGCATTTCGCCCAGTCCCACCCACCCACCCACCATGGAGAGGTGTCTAGATGATGTGATTTGCCACTTGGGCAGAGGTATCAATAGACATCCTGAACACCCTACTTTGTACCTCTAAGCGCTCAATGTTTTGCAAGAGCAATGCCTTTATGACAGCGTGTGCTATCTCTGAAGCGACCTGCCAGCACGATAACAGAGTGAGCTGCCTAAAAGCGTTGAGAAGGTGGAACCATTTAGGAGGAAGCATTAACCACGCTGAAAAATTGTCCCTCTCCTGAAGTCAGACTCCAAGGGTCCTGCCTCCCAGTGAGTGCCATGACAGAACACTGTGGAAGTGCATGAGTAGTTAAAGTTGCAATAACAATTAGGAAGGATCTCCATCAGGCATCTCGAGCCAGAACAATCATTGTCGTAACACTCAGTTAGCTGACGTAGGTCCAAATTCAAGCTAAATTAAATGGCCACGAGGCAAAGAATAACAAACAAGAGCATCCCAAGATCCACAGAACTCGCAGCCCAAAGCAGATGAGTTATTGGTCTGATTCATAATTCAGGATTCTGCCACTCCATTACATTATTACCTATAAAAATCAAAAGCCTTCGAGTTAAGTTCACAAAGCAGTGGAAACTCAACGCCTGAAAAAGGTTGAAATGCCACTAAGATGAAATCAGCACTGCATGCGATGACCTGAACCTCAAGCAACTTTTACACCTGGAGTCTGTCATGAAGCAGAAAGCCTCTGAAGATCTCCACCTGCCCTGAAAGTCCTGAGACACCCATGTGATTCTGTTCACTGTTACCCCTGGAGCAGTCTGTAAGCACCCAAAGCATGCTGCTCCCACCTCGACCAAGCAACCTGAGCAACTCTGCTGAGCCCCAGCCTTTCTGGGGACACAAGTGTCACTCAACCGAGGCCTCGTCAGCCAAAACTAATGCCCAACAGTCCTCGTGTAACTGATTAGGAATGTCAATTCCCCCCTACCTCCCCCAAAAAAGCCATCAGGGAAATCATTCTGGTGCAGTTGGCCCAAACAAGCCCCGGATCAAGGCCACGTGTCAAGGACTGCATGCACCCCTCATACACAGGGTGAATCCAGAGCACGATGCCATCATTCCAGCCTTGTTCCTTCTCCCTGAGGCTCAGGGGGATGCCAGCTGCTAGGACCCTGCCCAAGCGCAGCACTGAGTTCTGCATACTCAGCCACCTCTGACTTCCACGTGTGCACTGCCTTCTCCCCACCTGGAAGCTCACTGCTTCTCCATCCACCGTGTGATTGGAGTCCACTACTGCTCATCTCCTTAAAAAAACGTGGAAAAAATGTAACTGACGGCACTTTCCACTCCTGCGCACCTGGGCTGCACGAAGCCAGAAGTTCCCCATCGCCATAACAACACTACCGCTTCTCTTCAGCTCTGAGCTCAGAGCTGCAGCTCCCGGTCCTGCTGGGACCGACGTTACCCGACACTCAGCGGTGAGACGCCCAGAGAGCCGGCGTCTCCAGGCTGAGTTAACGCACACCCAGCTACAGATCAACTCGAATGCAGACTGGAGCAGCGAGGAGGGGGTCACAGCTCCATGGCAGGAGGTGCTCTGGGCTCCCGGGGGCTGCGGACCGCCCGGGACGCGGGGGCACAGCGGTGGGAGCACCGTTTGCCGGCGTTCCGCCGCCCCTCCGCTCCGCTCGGCTCCGCGCAGTTAAAACCCAGCCGGAAAGTTTCGTTTTTGCTTCCCGTTGTTTTCACTTTCCGCCTGCCCGCGAGCAGCCCAAACTTTCTGCTGGGTCCCACCCGCGCCAGAGGAGGGGACGCGGCACGGCCGCAGCCCCGGGGGCACCGCTCGGAGGGGGAACCCCGGCGCCTC
>WBMW01003703.1:726701-872837 GCA_013396635.1 Penelope pileata | reverse complement strand
GGGGCCTGATGGCCTGAGGGGCGGGGCCAAGGGGCTGAGGAGCTGAGCTGTGGAGAGGGGCCTCGTCCTTCGATGGGGACTGGTCCTGCTCACAGTCCTGCAAAGTGCAGATGTCTGTGCCCAGACATGTCACATGCAACACCCTGCTGTCAGGGGAAAGGGGAAAAAAACACGTTTTTTCTGGTTGCTTTTGCAAGGAGGAACCATCATCCCTCCACACCTGCAGTGCCCAGCCTATCTCCTGAATGCTAATCTGCAATTATCTTTCGCTTAACGTTTGTCCTTTCAACCGTTACAGATCAAAATGATTTTCCTACAGCGCTGGGCTTAATGACCTTCTGCAGCAGTGGACTGCACGGAATGAGATGCTTCATAAAGCGCTTCCGATAATTTGCCTTAAAGTTCTCCGTTATTAAGTTAATATGTTGTTATCCCTCATGCGTCTCAGCGGTGCTCAGAGCACTTTTAACGGCACACAGAAGGCAGCCCAGGGGTGCACCAGCTGAAGTTTGCTCACTGCAGACCCCTCTTCCACACCTCACGGTCCCTCTGGCGAAGCAGCATCCTAGCACGTGGCTCATCGCACCTCAGGTCGATACTTGGCCGAGCTGCCTCGCAAGGTGCTGTGGTGATTCATTCCGTGGCTGCCGCCCGCCGATGAGTCAGGGCTGAACAAATGGCACCGCGGTGCTGCCCAGTGCTGTCAGAGCTGGGCCAGTGGTGTCTGCTGGGAGCTGGCTGCTTTTCCCATCTTTCTCTGGTGTTGAAGCCCCCCCTCACAGGTGGAATTAAGTAATCTGTGCGGTGCTTGGGGTGTATGGGTACAGATTTATGGTGGTGAGAGGGAGAAGCTGAGAGTGTTTTGGGCTCTTCTCCTCAGTCCAGGTGGTGTGTAAGTTTGCATTGCATGGCACAGTCTGCTTCCTTCTTTTTTAGGTCGTAGATACTTAAACACCTGCCTACAGAATTGCACTTTCTGCTGGAAGAACAGTTAAAGTCACCTGAAAATCAGTCTGAGTCATATTAACAGCGTGAGGAAGGAATGGGGGAACCGATATAGTGACCTCTTTATCTCTTTTTATGGATTAATGCAAATAAATGGATTATTCTAAAACAAAACTAAATTAAATTGAGATTATTTACCAGTCTAAATTGTGTATACAGATCTCAGCTACTTCCAGATGATTGACCAAATGTCCTTACTTTCATCCATTGCAGAACTTCCCAGAAGAAGCCATGAAGACTTAATTTCTTTACAGTATTGTATCAGGTAGACTTCCAAGTACTAATGAAGAACATCTATGAAATGGAGATGATAGCTAAGCCCAGTAGAAGAGAGAAAAGAAGACAAATCCATCAGAGGAATGTTTAGGATGTATTATTTGTCTTTGTCTGGCTGTCCTTTCTTCAAACAAACGAGTACTCTCTGTAGGGAATTCTGAAGAATTGATGATTTCATGTTTGCATTAGGTTCTGTTAACTCAGCAGCAATGCAGCGCTTGGGATAAGGAATGGGCAACTCATGCTAATTTTAACATCGGTGTCATTTTAACCAAATTTCCAGTTTTCTCCGTCTTTGCAGGGAAAGCAGAAAATCTCAAATTCTGAAGTTAAAAAAAAAAACATGGCTGACGTTGAAGGGTTCACCACATCTCCTACACACAGCAGTGGTTGACAAATGGAGACCGGCAGGCCCACAGTCCAAATTTACTACAAACAAACTGGTTTATCATCCAGACTTCAGTTGAAAACACTACTGGGAATGTTTACCATCTTCTCATGGACCACAAAGGCAGCAGTTTGGGCTAGACTATGAAAACCATGAGGTCAGTAGCTCTGCTATCTTCTTCCAGACACGTAGCATGTATACAATACAAAACAATTACAGAAACGCTGCCAGTGTCTATTTTCTGAAACAGGTAACTAATGCATGAGTATAGCTCCACCAAAATAAATGAGCTATAAATTGACAGCAGCTTTATGGAGTGAGTGAGTTTAATTTCGATGGACTGGTAAAAAATTGCAGGAAATTTAATTATTACAAAATTGAGTTACTGCTTTTTCTGTGTCCTTTCAGGTATCCTATATCTTCACCGGAGCTGCAAAACAGTCATCATATTTGTCCAGATCTCTTTCAAAGGGGCTGCTGATTGGTATGAGTTATTTGCTGGTTTCTGATTTGTCTGAAAGGAGCTGAACTGTAAAAACCCTCTGTAACATTGCAGTGATGTATCAAAATAAAAGTTTGATGATAAAACTGTTTAATGCTAAACATGATTCATTTCTATAGTAAAGTACATGTTTATGGGGAAAAGGAAGGAGCCTGAGATTTAATTGATATGACCAGCTGGGTTCTTACATGGTTTGGCAAACTAGTAGAATTAAAACATGTCAAGCAGTGGATTATAATAAAATGTTTATCATGTCTGTAACTGGTTTTTAACTTTTATCAAAATATGGATGGACACCTTAACACCTTAACACCTTAACAGTACACAAATCCACGTATCTTTGGCTTCTGTACCTGCTTTTCATGACAAAGATGATGAAGACAATAATTCTCTGATAGGATTAAGGCAGCTGAAATTTTAAAATTATGGTACCAAAATGAATGGGAGGATTAAGTGGATAAAAACACTAATCCAGTCACAGACAATAAAATTCAACCATTCAGCTCTGGCATTACGGTAGCAGCTCTAACATAGTATCAAGGATTTGGGGGAAATTGCAGTTTGTTTCATTCAGAGGGTGGGTGGAATATGCCATTTCCCTTCTTACTGATTCATCTCCTTTTCTGGAAGAGATGCCACCGATTTTAACAGGATTACTTACAAAATAGCCGGTTGCTCAACAAGAACAGGCATGGCAGATTGTTTCCTTAAGACGTTCAGGTGCAAAAACAAACCAAACTCTACGAGAAAGAATTAATTAGTCTAAAAGTTTTCAAACTTTGTGCCAAGATTAAGACTTCGAAAACATTATCTGGAGCCCAGCTGACAGAGTAGACTAATTGAGTGGCATTTAATTACTTATAGGTATATTTGCCAACTGGAAAAACAAAATAAAGTCAGGGATTACATGCACAGGAAGAGCAAGTACGCAGTTTATACCCTGAGTTCATTTATCTCACTTTATTAAAATGGAAAAAAAAATATATGGCACAGAACTACTTGTTGTAATATTACTTTTTAAACTCAAGTCAAAACCTCCACATACAAGTGGTGAAATGTTCCAAACAATTATATTCACCTTGGGATTCTTGAAGTTGAATCTTTTGTGCCTTGTAAATCATTGTTTGTTTCTGGATAAACATATTGAAATCAGCCGCTAGTTGAACTACGATATTTGCCCATCATGAACTGAAGATATCGTTTTGTATTGCAGAAAGCCTTGAAGGCTTTCTTAAGGCTGCTTAAGGCAGTAGTTGTAGACACCAACAAAGCAGTATTTATTGGCTTGATGACTTTTAAAAACTGCTGACATTTGTTTTGGCTTTGTACACTGAGATATTTCTGAACTGTCTTTAGTGATCTCTTAGTAAAATAGAAGTTGGCTGATGATAGATAAAGCTGAATAATCAGTCAGTCTTTGTTGTAATGAAGATGTTCACCAGAAGCATACTTTGAATTTGTGCTTCTGCTTGGAGTGGGTTGGAAACAGTTTTGTTGCCTTCCTTTTCAGATCATGATTAAAGTTGGGTGTCATGAGATCAGTTGGATGGAAGCAGGAAGATTTACACAACTCACATGCTAAATTTAAAATGCCTACGTTCGTACTCCATATTTATATAGGGATTTTTTCCTTCTTGATTATTCAAGAATTTCACACCTGATCTTAATTTTTCTGGTAGATTTACTGTCAGGATAAACTGTAGTTTTCATTTCAACAGGTGGACCCCCAAGAGTCCAGCATGAGTTGTCTGGAAGTTTGGCTTCCTTTTGGTGAAGCAGCCGTACCTGGCAACATTTAGGATGGGTTGACCATGTTTGGGACTTCTTGACCTAGTTCAGTAGCAAGGAGATTACCTTTCCAGTTTAAGCAGCTCTGCCTCTGACTTGAGGAGTTTTGAGACACACGGGATTTCCATTATCTCATTCTGAATTGCTGGGTTTGGGGTTTTTGCTGTGACTCTTTTTTTCCAGCCCTTTGAAATACCAGGCTCATGTTGTGCTTGCAGACAAAGAAGTTGTAGAAAGTTCTCGTCAACCTCTTCACATAAGGGTGTATTTCAAGCTTGTTTGGTAAAAAGGCCTCGCAGTGCAAGGCCTTGTCTGGCAAGATAACAGCCTGAATTCAGTGTACTCATGGAATACTAATTAGTCTCTTCATTCAGATTTTTCTGTTTTCTTTTTTTTTTCTTTTTCCAAGAAGACTGAATATATAGCATGTCGCCAACATTCTCTGTGGTTTTCTGGAAGAATTTAACTGCTTCATGGTGGCTTGGAGAAAGCTCGTTCCTCTCATATTTTTTTCAAGACTTTTTCTTCCAAATGGAGTATCCAGACGGTGCAAAAGCATCATCTGTGTGTTCAGACAAGTACTGTTTGCACCTAAAAACTCTGCAACAGTGGAAATCGAGTATACTTTGCTAGCTTGAGAAAAATGGAACCATTGAAAATTTTCAAACCAGGATGAGCACAAAGCACAGTCTTGTTTTCTGAAGTCATGTGCAGGAAAAAGCTCAAGTCATGGTTGATGAGGTGTCTCAGAAATGTTAACAGTGTCAAGCAACTGGCAATTGGTTCCTGTGGCAGGAAATAGCAAAGGCAGCTCAGTGCTACAAGCAGTAGAAGCTGGCCTTATTGTTGTTGGAATTGTAGTTTCCTCCTTTTTAATCGTCTATGTTGTAAGTTAATTTGTTCTAGCCCCTAGAGAAAACATATTCTGCTTTTGTGTGGTCTCTGCTCATTTGGTAAAAATGGTACTGGCTAATATACACACAGCTCTTGGGCAAGCTGAAATGCTTCGCTGGTCGCTTGGTTTATGTATTTGCATTTGTTACAGAAAGTCTGGAAAGTGACAGGATGCAAAAGAGGAATAGGCCATGCCATGAAGAACTATTAAAACAAAGACACCACCTCTGGCTTCGGTATCTCAGAGCCACAAATTGCCAGGGCTTGGGAAGATATTGGGAAGAAGTATCACTGTGCAGTTGCCCATTGCATTGCTTTTGGCCGTTGCTGGAGACAGAACTCCAGGCATTGGTCCGACTCGCTATGTCTATGTTATCTATTGTTGGCTATGTTGATCTACATATGATTTTATATGTTGCCTGTGCACAATGATTTTAAGAAAGGATATGCAATAAGTTAAATTATTTTGTGTTGGTCTGTAGGGAAAGCTACCCACTTGGAATCAAAGGCCCCAGCCAGGGTTCTGTCCTGTTCCATATGTTGATATAGTTGGTGATGAACATTAGTATATGTGAGACATGAGTAGAAAACATAAGTACCTGTCAAGGTCTTAGATTCTTGCCAAGAAAAATTGCTCAATTAAGTCAAATCCTTTTGTTCTCCTTGAAGCATCTCTGTAGTTCTAGCTGATTCTGTTTTAACACTGGAAACTATTTAATTCCTTACTTTTCTCCAAAGTAGCCTGTAACCTTTCCAGGCACTTCAAGCAGAGACACTAGTTAAACCTCGTGTGTGGTTGATTCTGAATGCTACTGCGGATACCTCTTTTCAGCCCAGGAGACTCTATTGACTGTAGGAGTGTGATTTCTGTTTAATTTTCGCATGTTCTTACGAACAAATACACAACTGAGAAATGCTCCCTATAAAGTAATAACAATAAGAAACAAGAAGAAGCAACAATAAATAGTCTGAACTTCTATTTGATATTTTTCAACTTGAGCTATTTGAATCCAAGCCATTAGTATGTTCAGCGGTGATAGCTCAAGCCAATTTCTTGTACACTGACCTTCCAAATGATAAGTCTTGCATATTTTCTTTTGTTTTGGAAGGACCTATCTTTGGAAAGAGGGATCACAAAGGTTGAAATTTTGCTGGCAGCATGAAAAGAGAGAATAATATTTCTTCTGCATGATGTTTGGTTTTGTAGGAATCGTTTCCTGTTTGTTCCAGGGTAGATGAGCACTACTCCAAAGGCTCTGTCAAACGAGAAGGATCTGGGGACACAATCAACATAGTCAGCATGGCACACTGTCCTCACTCAGTGTCATGTTGAGAAGATCCACCATTATCTCAGACTGTGCAAAAAATACCTTTGCGTACTTGCAGATTAGATTATTTTTTGGAAAGGGGAAATCTGAGATGTAGCAGGGATCTCTGCTGGTGAAGCTGTGATTTGAAACTTTTGGCTGAGAAAAAGGCACCAAATTTACAAGAAACAATTATTATCTTTCATTTGCTTTCTTTATACAGCATTTTCTTTTCATGGAAAGTACTTCAACGTTCTGAGTATTTATTAAAGTATGAATATATTGCCAACTTGAAAAATAAGGAACTTCATCATTATTATAATTCCTGTTACATAATCCTCTTCCCATGGTTTTCATTTTATACTAATGATTTATGTTTTAAGGCCTGCTTCAGTGTAAGTCTGTGTTCTTTGTACCAACATCACCTTGACCAGAGCATTGACATTAGACTTAAAATGAAAAAAACATAGTTTGCTTCAAACCTCTCCATGCAGTGTTTCGTGCTTTCGATATTAAAGCATAGTCATTACTGCACAAACATCCTTCTGGAGTGAGCAATTTGCTTCATGCAAAATTTGATATGTCTGGTGTAATGTTAATTTTGGGTTTCCTGGTAGATGGCATGAGATACATTTTTTTCCATTTCAGATTCTAGTCACAGTGTGGCCTGCATCAAAGACATGGTTGAATCTTGCTCTCATTTTCCTCCAGGATATTGCAGAATTGGCTCTTCAGTCTTAGATCACTCAGAGTCTTCACTTTTGCTATCTCTTTTTTGTGCTTTTGGTTTAGACGCTATTCCTGTGTTTTACTTTCAGTGCAGTGCAGCATTTTTCCATGATTTTTTCTTCTCTCAGACTTTAAATGAAAATGGGTAGCTACCAAGTCCACCCAAGTCTGCTAGTGACAGAGATAAAGGTCTGTTACCATCTTTCTTTCTGCTAGTGCTTTTTGACTGGAGGTACAGAAGGATGAGATGTATAAATCTCTTCTTATTGCTTTCTGTATATCTGTAGGGATTCAGCTCCTCTGAGGCTTTTACTTGTTTCACTCTTCAACTTAAGATTATTTTCTTTAATTTCTTTTTGCTGCTGGCACAATGGCGCATTCATTAATCACTCGAAGCCAAGGTGCTTGAAAGAAATGGTCTTTATCTGGTGACACAGCTCCAACAGCTTTTGCCTAACAGAACATGTGCTTTTCCAGAGCTCCTCCTGTGGATATTTCTGTGTGTCTGGAAAGAGAGCTCGCTGAAATGTACAACTGACTGCTACGGGGAGAGCAGTTTGGCTGCAAGATAAGGACAGCAGTCTAGACAGATCTGTCTCAGCACACAGGATAAGATTATTTTGCCTATATCTGAAGTTCTGTTCTAATTGTTTCGTGCATGTTTGTATTTTTGGTGATGACATCCTATTTCTTCAAGGATTTTTATGGGTAGTAATCAGACTCGTCTAGCCTCACAACCTCCTGCAAATCATCGTTTGCTTGGGATTTTGGGTCTTGTGGTCAAGAGCTACTAGCCTCACTGAAGATGTTTTCTTTAGAATTTCCATATTTCTACTAGAGAAGTTTAATGTGCAATAGCTGAAGAATTTACCTTTATTCCAGTATCAGGTGCTTAAAGCTGCGGGGGCTTTTAATGCATGGTGCACGTCAAAAAGATGTGGGGCTACACTTGGAATGCTGAAGGCTAATGTGGACGATACTGTGATACTAAAGGATCGCAGAATCAATCAGTGCCTCCCTTGGGACATATTTACTCATACCACAAGAGTAGCCCCCAAATACCTGCAAGACTGGACTTGTGGGGTGCTAAACAGAGAACCTATGATGAAGTCTTACTTGCACCTTCTTCACTTTTCCAGGCACATTTTTGTTGCCTGCAGACAGTCTGCCAGTCTTATGTCAGATGATGGGAGGACTATGTCAGCAGTGTTTTAGAAAGCCATGTTGGATGGTGATATGGATGGAGTCACTGTGTCGAACTCTGATCCTCTCTGAAATAAGAATACAGCAGAAAAAGATTTAGAGAAGGCAATAACAATGCACTATATGAGGTAGAGACAAAGAGGTCAGGCTATTAGGTGTTGTGAAGAAACAGACAAGGGATGAAACAGTAGATATGTGCAAAATTTTCCCTGGGTTCTCCGAAGCCGTGAGCTCAGGGAAGTTCCCTGTGAGGTTAATATGGCAGTACACTTAAACTGATAAAATATCTCTCTCCAAAAAGCACAGAGTTTCAGAGCTCATTACTCAGGCAAAAGTTTTAGGAGGAGTCAAGTAATAAAAATTCTACCACAAATAGACAATAACACGCAGGAGGTTATAAAACTTCATGTTCCAGGATGAAAGTCGGCTACTTCCTATTTCGGGTCAGGAAGACACTTCCCCTGGAGGTACACTGCTAAGGGTTGTCCATTACAGGATTGTTAGCTTTATATCTCAATCCAAACACTGTCAGTGGCACTGTCTGACTCGATGAACCGCTGTTTGGTAACTGCTACTCTGTTCTAAATTTAACACACCTTTTCATGTGTCTCAGACCATGCTGCCCTCATTTTATTTTTCATTTTTTCTCATAAAGGAGCATCAGAAATAAGAGGAAATTATTTCCCTGCTGATCTGAATACATATCTTCTACCTTGTTTAATTTGAGCTGTGTGTTTGGAGGAGACAGTTTTCTTTCCCCTGAAATACTGTAGGCCAAGTTCTGTTTACCCTGGGTAACAAAAGCCAAATGGAAGCAATGGTCCCTCATTTAGTAGTGATGTATTTGTACAGCGTCTCAGGGCTATAAAACCCTCCTACATTTTTGCTGTGGTGATTATCGTCAGTGAGCAAGCTGCTGGTTAATGGTGCTCACTGACTCACCTTCCTGTCCGCTCTGACTTGGGAGGATGGAAAGTGGATGCGACGTTGTCAGAAGGGACAGCAGCAAGTGAACGCCCCTGATAACCCATTAACAGCATCGAACACTTGTCAGTGCAGAAAGCGGAAAAACTCAATTAATTCTCCGAAATATGAGAAAGTCTGCTGTCATTTTACTCAATATCTCCTCAATCAAGTCAAAGTTGCTTCGGCCAGTTTTGTAAGGAGCAAAATAGTATGTTCAGTCTTTCACAGATACTCATTTCTGATCTGCTTAAAAGGATGGAGAAATGCAAAGGCTATGTTTCGCACCCTCCCCGAAATACTGGAAGGTTACTGCTCGGAGAGGAACATCCCTTCTCCTCGATCTAGCTGATCTCTAGCTGCCTCCGTTGTGTACACAGTGACACGCACATATTTTGGGCTCCATAACAAAGCTTGAATCGTGAAAGCTGAGGTCTGTGACATGGAAAAAGGCTTTGGTACAGCAATAAAGCTGTATCTCTGGGTGGTAAAAGTATATGGGGTGCTATCTTTTAGTTTATTAGGTAGATTAATTACAGGGTTGTAGCTTTCATCTCACAGTTAAATCACAGGAGTCTTGCTTTTTTTTCACTCTCTTGCTCGGTACTCTCCATACTTAAATCTCACTCTGAGAATGAATTTATTTTTCACGTGGAACATTAAAACATATTCTCCTGAACAATTATGCTACTTGGAGAGTAACATCTGTTTAAAAATATAGACATATTCCTATGGTTTTGTGCAGTCAATAACTCCAAAATAGCTTGTGTCTACCACAGCACAGCTATCGTGGACTTAGTCATTCCCACAGAGGGTCTTTGTTGTGTTTGAAAAATACCAATTTTGAAATCAAAGGATCTGGTTCTTATTTACACGACTGTGCCAAGAGGCCTTGTAGTGGTTGCAAATGATATTGCACAGACCTCCTCGTCGCCAGTGCAGGAGACTTTCACAGCATCAGACTCACCGCAGCGTATGACCCTTCTTCTGGCACCGACGGAGGAGAGCCCTGTGGTCTGCTCCCTGCCTGCTGGATGGCACCAGCCCATTGTCTGTAGGTCTTTTGTGAAATATTTGAGCTAGTTTTCCCTGATATACAATTGGAATTGCTTTAAATACTTAACTTTATCTAAAAATCCTTGTTAATGTCTTGTTGACTGTTGAGGTGTCCGACTATATCACAATTTCGTATGTGTGAGCGTACGTGTATATGTGTTCACAGAATCATAGAACATCCCGCATTGGAAGGAACTCACAAAGATCATCAATTCCAACTCCTGGCTCCACACAGGACCACCCAAGATTCAAACCCTGTGTCTCAGAGCACTGTCCAAACACTCCTTAAACTGTAGCAGCTTGGGGCCATGACCACTGCCCTGGGCAGCCTATTCCGGGGCCCCACCACCCTCTGGTGGAGAACCTTTTCCTAACACCCAACCTGACCCTCCCCTGACCCAGCTCCATGCCTTTCCCTTGGGTCTCATCTGATTACTCCTGTTACTCTGGTTGCTGAATAAATACCTTGTTTTACACTCAACAGAAGAAATTGCTTACCCAGTTTGCATGCTCTGGGTTCCCGCTGCTTTCCAAGCAATGCCGCGTCAGCACAGGGCACCATTTTTCCAGTAAGTGTCAATCCAGGTCACTAGTCATAGGACAACTTTCATTTCTCAGTAGGTGTGTTCACTACTGCAGCCGTAATTTATCAGTAGAGACGCTGCTAATCACCAGCCCCCGGGAGCAGGACTTTCCAGCCTTTACCTAGCAGATACCTACTTAGGCCTATGTGAGATCTGCAATTGCTGAGAAGAGCATAGACGCGATTAAACATTTTTGGGTGCCTTGTCCACATGCTAATAGGACATTTGTCAGAGAGTGCTGCCTGCTTCCATCCCAGCATTTGCTACCTGGATGCAGTTTTATCAAGATGAAATACACCCAAGAAATTCCTGCTTTCTCCCTGACTTTCAAGGGGACTTAGACCAAGTAGCTGATTTGTAGAAGAGCAGTCAGATGGTTCATATTCGAATAAATTGCAGTCAAAAGGGCAACAGGTACAGAACCAGATCCTGCGAAGGCTTACACACAGGGACCACAAAGCCTGCCTGCATCTAGTGCTCTTCTTTCTCTTCTTTGTAGTATGTAGGCACTTGAGAACCTTTGGTTTCATATATTAGCTATTCCTTGTTATCAATATATATACATATTTCAGAGAAGAAATGATTTAATTCAGCTCTCAGCTTACCATCTATGTGGTGACAATTTCCATCTCCGCTATACTGTCTTTCAGCTGTAATATTATCTTGGCTGCCAACTTGTTGTAGTCATTTGCCACAGAAGGTTTTGAAACATGGTATTTATGGCTCCAGCCTGTCACCCTCAGACAATATTCTGAGATGATGCAATGCAGCTGTACACAGCATTTCTATATTTCTCTACACTTTGTTAGATTTTTTTCTGTGCTTTACTTGCCCTTTAAAAAATACAAAAGACAATACTTATTTTATCTCATGTTGGAAGTCCATGAAAATGTACATAAAACTTATAGAAACGATCCTTTCTCTTCTATTTCAAAGCTTTTAGGTTAGTTCCTATAATGCAAAAGGCTTAAATAAGTTCTGATCAATTCAGTTGAGTGTATGAGCTAACACCATGCTTTTTTGTCTTAGTTATATCTGGATTTGGGATTTCAAAGTGCTTTTGAGACTATTTTCATTGTTAGGAAGGGAAATGACTTTTTTTTTTTTAGAATTCTTGAATGAGTGAGTTCACAGTTAGCATGACATGTGAGACTCATTTCCTCATTTGTTACTATTTTAAACGTCTACTTATCCTCCCACTGTTCCTGAAAAAGTTCTGTTTCTTGTAGATTCTCTGCCTAAAATAATCTATAAAAACTAATGCAGCTCCCAACCTGGCAGACAGTGGGCAGTGCCTCTGAGTAATGAACAGGACCTGCACAAGGTCACGTCTCTGTGGACATGTTGATAGGTGTCCCTTTAGCAATGCTGTGTGTGTTCGACGTATTAACCAGCTACTATAGATTTCCTCTGTAGTCAATGGAGAAGAATGGGCACTTGTTTGGGACATTTCATCAACACTGAAGATAAAAGTCTAGAAGAGGTTGTTGGGTTGCATTCTGGCTGTAAATTGAAAGTCAAGAATCCTCCACATGGGAATTTCTTTCATTCTCCTGTCCTGAAGTCAATCCCTGCCCAATTCATTCCTGGCATAGCTCAGAACTTCTCAGAGCTTCAGTGCCTACCTGCAGCTCTGAGCCTTCTGTACAGCACCCAGAAGTAACTGAATGCACTGTCCAGACATCTACCTGGAAGAGGTGTTCACTTTGCAAGGAATCAGTACAGGGCAGCATTCACTGGTTTCACAGCTTCCTCTCACCTTAAGCTTTGCAACAGCAGTATGCTCAAATGTAGAGATGGTCTTGTGCATAGACTATTTGTAAACACTTGAGTGAATTACATTGGTTGGAAGTATGGCGTTTTTCAGACCACCTGCCTCTGCTTTTTCGCATTAGTACTATTTCGTGATCTCTTGCTCTTCGGAGATTGGCATTTGAAAAAACTCTTAGTCTGGGTTTAGTCAATCTTATAAAGCTATAAGTAGTTCAACTGCATCAAGGATAAGAGGTAATGGAGTAATGAAGAATAAGAATGCTGATTTGTAGAGTGCTGTTTAATGCAAACTTGCCAAGTGTAACTTCTCCTAGAGATTTAATGAAGACTAAAGCCATTTATGATGACCACATAATTAAAAGTAAAATGCTCTCTTCTCTTGTGGTCACTGATGTATTGACATGGTCGGTTGTGGCAAATTAAGTTGCAGCTAAAATTTTGTTTCTTTCATCATGTTTGCTGGGAAATCAGCACAGGGTGTTTTAATATGTGTCCTCATTTTAACTTTAAATGAGTTCCTTTGATTTCTTTCCTTCTTTTATTTTTATTTTTGTAAAACCATTCTGACTGTTAGTTTGGTTTGGATTTTTTTTTTTTTTCTGGTTGAATCTGTAATATACTCCCAACATAAATCAAATCCACCATACTTTATTCACCTTACTTTATAGGTAAATCATGATTGTTTTCTCCAGTTGTCTTTTAAAACTGTATCAGTAAAATAACATTTAACCTCCATAGAAAGCTATCTTATAAACAGAGAACTATTTTCTGTTCTACAGACAAAGTAGCTAGTCTCCAGTTGCTCTGCTGCAAATGTAGTTATACAGTCTTCCAGCAATTTCCTTACTGACAGAAACAATCATAGGTAAAATAGTAGTTTTGGTTCCCAGGAATTTCTAAAACAGGACAGTGATATTTTTCTTTCTCTTTCGTAGCTTTTATAGAGGAAAATTTCTCCCAGCAGAAAAAAAAAATAGAGATTTGATGCCTCTTCTGCACCGTTTCAAGCAATGCTTCCATTTGTAATGTCCTCACATATTGATTTTACAGTCCAGGCTCTCTTAGTGAAAAATACACTTGACAGAATTATTTGGCTAAAATATAGTAATTAACAGGCAAGATGGTGTTCCTAAGATTTCGCAATTGGTTAATTAAATACTATTGTCCACTAGCTAATTCATACACGATTTTACTATAAACCCTGATTTTTCTCATTTGTCTTTTCCTTGTTCTATCTAAAATTTAATTAAAGCAGTCCCGCCAGAGCATAAATGGGAGATAAAGACAAGTTATGAGCGATGCAGGAGTGCAAGCTAAGCTCAGCTGCACCACGTGGATCGTACAGAACATGGTCAAGACTCCCCAGTGATTCTCTTGAATTACTGCAAAGAGAAAGGTCTGGGGATTTTTCAGACATTGCTTTGCTAGTCTGAAGGAAAGCTGCTCAAGATATGAACAGAAGCATCAATACCGACAGCAGTTTTGGCTTTATCTACAAAATAGTCTTACCACTTCAAAATTATTTTTTGTCCCCAGTGGTTAGAACACCTGGGTTGTACTGGTGTTGCAGAATCTTCTTTTCCAGATAAGGAATTGGAAGCAGAAAGAAGAGAGTTACAGAGTCCAAGTGGGCAGTGATGGACATCATGTTGAACATGAGCCAGCAATGTACCCTTGCTGCTAAGAAGGATAATGGTATCCTGGTCTGCACTGAGTGAAGTACTGCCAAAAGGTCAAGGCAAGATCCTTCCCTTCCACCCAGCATTAGTGAGACCACACCTGGAGTGTGGGGTCCAGTCCTGGGTCCCCCAGAGAGATCTGGACATGCTGGGAAGAGTTCAACAGAAGGCAACCGAGATGACGAATGGATGGGAGTACCTCTCCTGTGAGGAGAGGCTGAGAGAGCTGGGGCTGCTGAAGAGCTGGAGAAGAGGAGGCTCATGGGGGGACTCAATGTCCATAAATCCCTGAAGGGAGGTGCCAAGAGGCCGGAGCCAGGCTCTGTCAGTGGTGCCCAGTGCCAGGAGCAGAGGCCATGGGCACACTCTGGAGCACAGGCGGTCCCTCTGAACACCAGGAGCACTGCTGTGCTGTGCGGGTGCCGGAGCACTGGCACAGGCTGCCCAGAGGTGGTGGGATCTCCTACCTGGGGATCTTCCAGAACCACCTGGACATGGCCCTGGGCACCCTGCTCTGGGTGTCCCTGCTGGAGCAAGGCTGGAGCTGGTGACTTTCAGATATCAGACACTTCCTACCTCAACCATTATGTGACTGTGATTCTGTAAAGTATGGACGTCTGGACAAGAACTTAGTCTTTCTACACAATTAACGGAGGAGAACAGGCCCTAGTACTAGTTTCTTACTCTGAATTGTACTCATGTGTGTCTTTCTCCTTTCCATTGACTGCTGAGAGAACCTAGGGAGGCTGGTTGTTTAATTTAGGCACCTAAGTCAGATGCTGAAAATTGCTAAGACAGGAATGGTGACACAATAATGGATTTGTTCTTGTGAATTTGCCTGTGAGACGTTCTGGCCAGCAAGTATTGACAGTGGCGTTGATAAGGAATCATCAAGCTTGGAGTGGGAAATCAGAGCTGACATGTCAATGCCACCAAATTATCCAATACTGTATTCACTGGAATTGGTATTTCAGCCCAGTGGGTGAAGTGCAGCAAGACACACACTCTTCCCATCCCATTCCAGCCTCCCTGACAGGGTGCTCTCAACCAGCACTTTGGATTACACAGAGAAAAGATGTTCAGATCCACAGCTTCAGTTTACCCAACTTGCACAGAGGGAATTCAATGAAGAAAAGGACATGGAAAGCAATTTGTCTTTTTCATGTCAAAATATGTATGACAGTGATACTTTCTTAATTGAAAGCTGTGTTTTCCTGCAAAAGAAAAAGGGAGTCTGTCTTTTCTACCCAGCAAAGTTCATTGTGGTTGCTAGAGAAAACAGTCTTTGAAGAGACTTCAATGAATATACTGCTCTTATTGGTAGCTTCCCCTGAATGTCTCACAACAGAATTAAGTGCTGATCTGTGTAATTGATTGATGTTAGCTATTACCTGGACATATCCTGATATTTTCCTAGAGATCAGAGGTCACGCATGAGGACTTCCAAGAATCTTCAGCTCAGGGGAAGAGAGCTTGCCAAGTGGTTTGGATGAACCTGAAGGCACGTCTGGGATGTGCATGGTGTTCAAAATCTCTGTCTTAGGCCTGTCTAGCTGGATATGTGTGTACGGACCAGTGTGATGCCAAAGGGAGATACAAGCTGGAGTGCCAGGAGCAGAGCACCCGCAGCTGTGTGGTACAACCCCCGGGGGTCCTGCCTTTCTTCTTGGAAGCGATGATGTTGGTGCAGCTGCTCTCTTTCCACCTCTAGACCTGATGTTTTCAGGGCTGGTTTGTCAATCCCTGTACCAGAATCTTCTTGCTCATTGTGCAGAAATATTATCCCTGGGATTTTAACGTGGAACCTTTTGGTAGGAGCTGAAAGGAAAAGGGTCATCAGGTTCAAAGTGATGCCTTGTTCCTTCTGGATGAGAGCAATTTCTAACAAAGTTATTCAGCAACATATATATTTACATTTGCCATAAGGAAACTTGCTTGCTGATCTTACCAGAGTGGATAAAGAAAGAACAAGACAGCTGGCATAAAGAGGCACACAGCAGATGGCCTCCGCGCTCCCCGAACCCTCACACTTGAGTCACCTTTTAATCCTGCTGAAGCCACCGAAGCCCTCCCTGCTGTGTTAAAACAAATATATCTGAGTTAGAGGGATCGGCTACTGAGCGAGGCTTGCTTTCCCTCTTTCTACATCTGTGCCAGTCAGGGCTGTTTTGTTTGTCCTAGCACAACGAGATCAAAGCAGCACCTTCCCTCTGTCCCCAGGAGCTTGGCTGCGGAGTGGTCCTTTTTTAAAGTCCTTTTTCCCTGAAGTTGACTTGTATGACTCAGCCAGACTCAGGAAAGGGAGAGTGTGTGGGTGTGGGAGGTTTACACAAGATTATTACACTCTCTCAATATTGTGTTTCTTGTCATCCATCTGTAGTTTCAGAAAATCCAAAAATTAACCTTGGATGGGAAACAAAGCCCAGCTTTTAAATGTGCTGCAGTTTTCTGGTGTCTTTTCTTTCATGTTCTGAGGCACTTCTCTGGAAATATACTTAAGTGACTGGCTACAGAACACATTTGAGATGTGATTTATACGGAGAGGACAGTTTGAGCCACTCCCTCAGAGCACAGCGCGCAGAAGTTTGTCATGTTTGGCTTGTCTTGAAGGTAAAAAAAGAGCCATGTGTTTTCCTTTTCTGTCTGGGGAGAACCCACCTCAAGATGTTGTTGCTGTATTTTTGGGAGTGGGGACTGTGTGGTTTGCTCAGGAGTCTTCGGAAGGGTCATCAGAATATGCTGCTCGGAGTTAGAGACAGGCTGTTATTTAAAGGTGACCACTGGGAACAGTGAGCGGCAGCTTCTGAAAGGAGGAGGCAGATGGAGATGCCATCCTATTAGGTCATCTGGCGAGACCAGCGTGGGTAGAAAGAGCTGGAGTGGAGACACAGCAGAGTTCCCTGAATGTCTTAGCAACTTCACTCGCAATTTGGAAACATTTAGGGAGAAAAACAATAATGTCACAGAGCCAGCACCAACAGATGGGACAAGGGACGGGTTTTTCCCTGTGCATTTTTCCACAGAGGAGGAAGGAGGAAAAAGCTTCAAGTCCTTGGCCAATTATTTAGTGATTCAGTGAATGCTAGAGAAAATCATCTAAAGGGGAAAGACAACCAGGAAATGTTTGTGAAGAAAGAGCCTGGTATATTAGGAAGCCATGTGAAAGAAAAAAGGTTCAGAGCACAGAAAGAGAAAGAAGTGAGAGAATGTGAGAGGAAAGGGAGAGAACAGAAAGGGGCTTAAGAGAAAGTTAATTATTTTCAAAAAGGGAAAAGAAAGAATAACAGTATGGTAGAGAATGGTAGCAGTGAAGAATGAGGCTAAGATCAGAAAAAGCAGAAGGAAAGGGATCTAGTCAGAAAACCAGGGTTAAAGAAGATTGTTCTCGGAGGTCAAAGAGTAAGTATATTTACTGAAGTTTTGAAAAGAAAGATGGGAGAGGAAAAAAGAAAGTTGCAGAAAGAATGACTTCTAAGTGAAGGAGGGAAAAGGAGAAAAGTGGAACAAAGTTAAGGGAGATGACTTTTTATGCTCCAGTAAGCTTCATTCTGACCTATTTTGGTATAAAATGTATGTAATATATATTAGGCAGACAGTACCAGGGGAACTCTGGGAGGGCTGGGGATTGGGAAAACCAATCTACCTGCCCCTAGAAGACAGTGGTGCTGGATGAAGCTCTACAATGGGAAGAGGAGATGGTAGCTGTAGATGAGCAGTCTCAGCAAGTGAGCATTCCTGACATTTGCACGTTTCCACAGGGCCTTGCAAAAGGCCCTGTCTAGTAAAACAGGGCCCAGGTTTCAGTTTTCAGCATACAAAAGCACACTGTCCCGAAGCATGTCCAGAAATGTGGTGAAGTCAAGTCAAACTGCCTGGCATTTCATAGACTACACGTCCTCAGTTATGAAAGGGGGATGAAGCCGAAAGGCTTACCAGGATGGTACTGCACTGTCCACAAAGAGGGAGAAGAGAGAAAGAGCATAATCATAGAATAATTTACATAGAAAGGGATCTCTGCACACCTCCAGAGCACAACTGGGGCTCTAGCCCCAGGCACCTTGGTGGTGCTCCACAGGACTCACTCCAGTATGTCAGCGTCTGTCTTGTGCTGAGGACCCTGCAATCACACAAGTGGTTTTGCAGCAGAGGGACAGGATTTTGGGCCTATGTGTGTAGGAGTGACAAATCTGAAGGTTATGCATTACAAATGCTGAAAAATCTCAGTAGCTACACCATTATTAAGGTTTCAAAATCTAGGCATTTCCATTTTAGCATAACTGTGTTGAGTGTGGTAGCTCAAATCCAATAATCTCATAGTCTGAAAGCACCAAGTTTAAAAATGATACCCATTGACGAAATAATTTCTCCCATTTGATATTAAACAGCTGTCTTATTTATTTATTTATTTGAAATCCAGAGGGCTGTTTTGAAAGAAAGGAAGTTTTGCTCCATCACATGACTGATATTGTGGAGGTGGAAAAAAGTACGCCAGCCAAAATTAGCATTGCTTTGCATTCAGATATGCTGCTTCTTATTTACTTTTTTACTATGAAATAATACAGTTTAGTGTCAGATATTTATGGTTCCCCCACTTTGGATCAAATGAAGCCCTTTTACTTGAGGCAAGAGAAAGGTCTATTAAACACAGACACAGACACCAGATGGCTCAGGATATTTGTCTTTTCCTAGGACAATGTTGGAGTGTGGAGCCAAAACCTAGTTCAGAGGCTGCCCTGAGGCCCCCTGGGGTTACAGCATTTTAACAAACAGGCAATAACCCTTGCTTCCAGAACTACAAAACTCATTTCCCTGACTCATCTTTCCGATAACATTCACATCACCATTTTGAAAAACAAGCAAACGCAATGACCAAATCCAAACATTTTTCTTGAATGAAGCTGCAGTGAGAGGCTGAACTTTTATTTTGCCTGTGAGCTATACAGGGACAGACAGATACGATTGGGAGGAGGGCACCTCAGGAGGTGGGGAAATGCACATCTGATAAAATTGCAGCATGTGTTGTATTGTGGAAGTGGTATCTGTATACCTTTAAGGAAACTGGCTACGTTATCCTTGCTGTTATCACAGGGAACTTTTGCACTGCGTAACCAAATGCATACCATTTGCATTCCAAATACCCGTTACATAAATATTTGTCATCCCTTCTTGTTTTGCTATGAGCTTTGCAGGCTCATTAGGGCTGTGTCTCATAATCCAGATGCAGGGCTCATTTAGTTGTGTTCAGCTCCTCTTCCCTCTGACTTCCCCCTTGACTTTTGACCGAAGTTTCTCTGTACTTTAGCTCACAACTCATAAATTAGGAGCAAGGGCTCTAGCTGGCCAAGGAAAAAGCCTTTAACTCTTAGAATCTTAAACTGAATCATAGAATCTTAGAATCTTAGAACTGTAGAATCATAGAATCACAGAACAGTTTGGTTTGGAAGGGACCTTAAAGACCATCTAGTTCCAGCCCCCTGCCATAGGCAGGAGCACTTTCCACCAGAACAGTTTTCTCAAAGCCCCATCCAACCTGACCTTCAGCACTTCCAAGAACGGGGCATCCACAGCCTCTCTGGGCAACCTGTTTCAGTGCCTCACCAACTTTGGAATAAAAAAATTCTTGCTAATATCTGATCTAAACCTATCCTCTTTTAGCTTAAAACTGCTACCCCTTATCATATCACTATACTCTCTGATAAAGAGTCCCTCCCCATCCTTCCTGTAGGCTGCCTTTAAGTACTAGAAGGCCGCTATAAGGCCTCCCTGGAGCCTTCTCTTCTCCAAGCTGATCAACCCCTACGTTCTCAGCTGCCCTTCATGAGAGAGGTGCTGCAGCCCTCAGACCATTTTTGTGGCCCTCCTCTCCAACAGGTCCATGTATTTCTTGTGCTGGGATCCCCAGTGCTGAACACAGTCTCAGCAGTGCAGACTAGAGGGGGAGATTCACCTCCCTCAACCTGTTGGCCACACTTCTTCTTATGCAGCCCAGGATGTTGTTGGCTTTCTGGGCTGCAAGTGCACACTGCTGACTTGTGTTGAGCTTTTTACCTACTGCTATTTCCAAGTCCTTCTCCACTGGGCTCCTCTCAATCCACTCAACCTCAAGTTTGTATTCATGTTTGGGATTGATGTGACCCAGGTGCAGGACCTTGCACTTGGCCTTGTTGAACTTCATGAGGTTCGCACAAGCCCCCCTCTGAAGCTTGTCCAAGTCTGGCATCCCTTCCTTCCAACATACTGATGGCACCACGCAGCTTGGNCCACACTTCTTCTTATGCAGCCCAGGATGTTGTTGGCTTTCTGGGCTGCAAGTGCACACTGCTGACTTGTGTTGAGCTTTTTACCTACTGCTATTTCCAAGTCCTTCTCCACTGGGCTCCTCTCAATCCACTCAACCTCAAGTTTGTATTCATGTTTGGGATTGATGTGACCCAGGTGCAGGACCTTGCACTTGGCCTTGTTGAACTTCATGAGGTTCACACAAGCCCCCCTCTGAAGCTTGTCCAAGTCTGGCATCCCTTCCTTCCAACATACTGATGGCACCACGCAGCTTGGTGTTATCCGCAAACTTGCTGAGGGTGCACTTGATCCCACTGCCGCTGTCACCAACAAAGGTTAAACAATACTGGTACCAAAACAGACCCCTGAGGAATAACACTTGTCACTGGTCTCCATGTGGACACTGAGTCATTAACCACAACTCTTGGAATGCTACTGTCCAGGCAATTCCTTATCTGCCAAGTGGTCACACGTCTCTCCATTTTAGAGACAAGGATGTTGTTTGGGACAGTGTCACGTGCTTTACATAAGTTTAGCTCATTACCCAGATATCAAGGATGTATCCAGAGGTTTTGTGAGAACCATTAAAGAGTCTGAGTATTGTCTAAATCTCTAACTGGGGATGTCCCTTTGACTAGGCATGCACTTATCCTCTAAGCAATGAGAAAAGAGCTTTTCAATTTCTTCCCATGACAGTACTTAACATGCATTTGTCAGGCTGTCTTTCAAAAAATTGCAGAAACAGCCACTTTCCACATCTTCTGTGGCCCAGTTAACACACTTCTAAGCACTATAAAATGCTCACTATAAAGGTATTTCAAGGAACACGCAGGGAAAGGTAGATGTGAGATTTCACATATTTTATTTGTGCACTTATTTCAGTGTACCTAAAAGATCTTCTTTAATCAAAGAAAAAGATAAAATCTACTCCAGACAGGTCAGTAGATCTGCTGCTCACTCATGCACCTAAGGATGAGTTCCCACATCACAGAAAGGTTTGAGATCCCTTGTAATCTGGTCATGTTAGCAAGATTTGCTCTTGGCTTTGCAGGAACTGAATAATAACCTGTCTGACAAAAAGGATGGTTTGAAGACACACTGTTTTTAGTAACATCGACTAACACTTAGAAAAGATAAGATGGTATCTCACACTCTTGGTGTAGCAGAAATCAATGAGCTTACGTTTCACTCCTGTGATACCTGCTAACACCAAAGCACAGGACACAATTGTCACCTTCCTCTGAGTTGAGATTAGCGTGTCCATTTCCACAGTGACGTTCCTTGAAGAGCAGAGGGATGATTATCAGCATATTGAGGCATTTGTCTTCATCTTTCTTTGAATTTCTTGAAGTGAGGGACAGGAAGCACCACCAACATGAGGACAGAGGAAAAGCATTACTTTTTCTGTCTCAGTGTCTTAAGATATTTTAAGATCAAGATATTTTCAGTAAGTGGCAAGATAATTGGAGCTGACTTTTTTCCTTTTTAGAAATTTTCAGTGGTGCTCAGCTGTTTCCATAGTGCTTAGTTCATAACCAACCAACACCAGATAGAAGAAAATTTAAAAGAAAAGTCTATCTAATTTTTCAATGCTTATTCTTTTCTAGGCTTCAGGATGGGCTCCTTGGGACATAGTTTTACAGACAGCATGAGCGTTATGTCAGTGTTGGCAACAACTATTCCTTGGAAGATTTTTTTGTAGGCTGTTTGTGTTCCCTTGGGATGCACCTCCAGTCCCCACCCACACCTGCTGCCGTGTCTGCTCTGGGGGGTGGAAAGATTGATTTTGTCTAATTTTGCCACCCACTCTGAAGCTGTTGGTTCATGACGTCTGCTGAGACTCTTCCCTTCAAGCCAGATTTTGTGAACAGCAAAGCTGCCTAAAAGCCAGGTTCTGAGATGCTGTTCCTCTTCACTGTAGAAAATTCCTTACAGGAAAGTAAACCAATCCCACTGTGAACCCACCGTACATGTGGCAGTGGTGTATGTTTTATTTCCACTTCCTCTCTGCTTTTATCCCTACACACATGCGCACATACGTATTGTGGGGAGCATGAGAACAACTCAGTATTATAATTTTGATCCCTTCTCTGGACTGTGAGATTGTTTATGATGCTAACAATAAAACCATTATTACTGAAGTCTGACCTGGAACTCACTGAACATCAGAACTGTAGTTTCAGGTGCTTTGCAAATCCCAGCATTTTCTGCATTGTGCACCAATGTTTTATACTTTGAAGACTTTTCAAAGCCATAATGAAGAGAGACTTTTTGGGGAGAAAAAAAGGAGATTTGAGGGATAAAATATTAAGTTTATTTGCCATTGAAGTAGAAACTTATTGGCTGGAGAATATCTATAGGATTTATCAGCATCCAGACCCTGTTCTGCTTCCCGAGAGGTCCTGTTGCATTTCCCTAGAGGTGTGCTCCATGCTGAGCAAAACCAACATGTGAGCCAAGTGGGAGCTGCCTCTCTACATCTGTGCATCCCAGGGAGGTTCGCGGTCCCAGCGGCCCGGCTCCCTGTGTCTTGGGGGGCAGCTGCTGTCCTGCTGATAGCAGCATGCAGAGCTTCTCCCCATCCATTTCTTGGGGGCTGCCAGATCTAAGTACCCTTAGAACCGAGTGAGAAGGGATCCAGGCAAATAAAGTGCTGTCCAGAGGGACCTTCACAGACTTGAAAGGTGGGCCCATGCGAACCTAAAGAGATTCGACACAGAAAAGTGCAAGGTCTTGCACTTGGGTCGAAGTAATCCCAGATACGTATACAGACTGGGAGAAGAGATCCTTGAGAGGAACCCTGCAGAGAAGGACCTGGGGATCCTGGTGGACCAAAAACTTGACAGGAGCTAGCAGTGTGCTCTTGCAGCTCAGAAGGCCAATGGTATCCTGGGCTCCATCAGGAGAGGGGTGGCCAGCAGGGACAGGGAATTGATTGTCCCTCTCTACTCTGCCCTCGTGAGGCCCCATCTGCAGTACTGTGTCCAGGTCTGGGGCCCCCAGTACAGGAAAGATGTGGAGCTATTGGAGAGGGTCCAGAGCAGGGCCACAAAGATGCTCAGAGGGCTGGAGCACCTCCCCTATGAGGACAGACTGAGGGAGCTGGGGTTGTTCAGCATGGCGAAGAGAAGGCTGCAGGGAGACTTCATTGTAGCCTTCTGGTGTTTAAAAGGAGACTATAAACGACAGGGCAATCAACTTTTCACAAGGGTAGATAGTGATAGGACAAGAGGGAATGGTTTTAAGCTGAAGGAGGGAAGGATTAGATTAGACTTCAGGGGAAGTTCTTTACCGAGAGTGGTGAGATGTTGGCACAGGGTGCCCAGAGCAGCTGTGAATGCCCCATCCCTGGAGGTCTTCAAGGCCAGGTTGGATGGGGCCCTGGGCAACCTGATTTAATACTAAATCTTGTAGTGCTTGATGATCCTTGAGGTCCCTTCCAACCCAGGCCATTCTATGATTCTATGATAAAGTGCTCTATATTGTAAGGGTGATTCAGGCTTGCCTTTCCTGAAGTAAATTTGGTCAGTACCAGACAAGTTTGCTAAAAGTGCCACAGGATGTTGAAAGGGCAAGCATTAGTCACACAGGTGCAGAGCGGTGCAGTGAGATGAATGTGAGACCTGATTCATAACCTGGATGAACAGAGGATGCTTTTCAGTGAAAAGATGAAAGGGGCAGCTGGAACACGAAAGAGTCTACAACACTTTACAACTGTTCCTCCACTGCAAGGAAATCATTTTGCGGTTTATGAAAGTGAATTGAGATGACAGTGCCCATCGTCATGTGAAATAACTTGTGACTCAGCGCTGGCACTCACCTCGCTTGTGGACAGAGTCTTCATGAGTTGTTCTCTGCTTTGCAGAAATCTGAAAGCACACAAAGTTAGGAAAGGTGAATAAAAGGCTCTCTGGTTCAATTTGCTTTGGGAGACTTTAAAGCTAAAGCTATTTCCCTGAGCGAGAGATGAAAATACAAAAGTCTTGTTCCAAGGCTGTAGTGGAAAAAGGCAGCAGCGTTGCTCTGTGCTCTGACCAGTTCTACAATGAATGGTGACATTTGACTAGCTCCTCACTGGGAAGGGAAATTTAACACAACTGTGCTGGCATCTTAAAGGTCAACTGTCCCTCTCAGACATTCCCCTCTTTAGTAGGAGAGTTGGCATCACTGCATGTGGGCACAGCCAGGGTCTGCTCTGGGTCTTCTTAGTAGCCCTTAGCACTGTGCACAGCTGCACGAGCCTGTTCACACATGCCTCTCAAATGTCTGTCATTTTTATTTAAATGTCTTCAAAAATACTTTCATCCCATGCAAATCTGCTTACCCTCTCATTTCTTATTTCTTGTATTTCAGAAATATACTGACGTTGCAGGAAGAGCTCACAGGATCATGGTTACAATACCCATGGTATGTCACATCAGCCATGGCTTTGTACAGCCCAGTCTTGAAAACCTGCAGGGCTGGAGATGCCACAGCATCTCTGGTCCTTTCTCCAGTTCTGCATTGCTCTTCCAATGCAGAATATTTTTACACTAGAGGCAAGAAATCCCATAGCAATCAAGGTTTCCTGTATTAGTGGGATTTTTTCTTTGTCACATGTCTGGAGTCCTCCATTTGGGACACACTCAGCTGATTGGTATGAGTTGGTGCTGCCTTTCAGCAGTATAAATTACAAACCTTGCATGAACTTAGACTGCAAATTTAAAGCCTGCAAGGATTTGCAGCAAACAAATTATCTGTGCAATGACATCATTAAGCCAATAACAAGAAGCTCTGTTTGCTTTTCGTTGCATAAATAGGTGAGAGCCCCTGAAAGGGAGCACTGGGTGACTCATGAAGTCACTTTGCGGTGTGGAAAGCTTAAGGCTCTTCCAGGTTTGTGGAGGAGAGGGAGGCATCTCATTCCCTGCCCTTCCCAGACCTTTCACTGTGCCACTGTTTCACTGCAGAGCTGAAATGTGGCTCTTCAAGCAGTTAGCTAACCAGGACCCCGCATCTCAGCTCCCTCCCTCCTGGCTGCAGAAAGGGAAGACACCTGTGTTGCAGGAAAAGGTCCCAAAACTCTTACGACTACACCATTTGATCTTCTCTTTCTTTCTCAGGCTCCTTTCCAGTCTTCTCACTCTCAGGCTTCTCACCAGTCTTCTCTTTCCCTCAAGCTTCTTCCTCAGTCCTCTCAAGCTTCCTCAAGCTGCTCCCTTCTCTGCCTGGCTGGCCTTTATCTAAGCCTGGGGCATCTCTGTCTCAGGTCCACCCCTTCCAGTCACCGGTGCAAGTGATTCCCCAGGCCAGCCACACCCCTCCACATGTGCTCAATCATCAGTTCATGTTGGGATCAAGTGTTTCCCTACGCACCTGCGGGAGTCCTCCATCTCTGCCATGGGTTGCCTTAGAGGCATGGCCCACCCCCAGACATTTCCATGGGCTGGGAGCTTTGACTGCTGCTCCTCACCAGCAGAGCCTGAGTGGCTATGTGAGGAGAGGGATGGAGCAGTGTGTGTCCCTCCTCATCACGCTCCTCTGCAGCTACCTGGGGCAGCCTGGCCATAAGGCAAATGGCTTATGAGTGATAGCATCACAAGTTACCATGCATCCGCTGAGCTGATCTCATCTAGATGCGTGCCTATATGCATGGTTTCTGCCTGTCGCCCTGACCTGCGAGGTTATCTGAGCGTGTTGTGGCCGCCTTTGGCAAAAAGTCAGCTTGTGGCACCACTTGCCATGGGGCGGGCGAGGAGCACACTACACTTGGTGGCCCACCTGCTGCGGGGTGGCTTGGGGAGCTGCTGGTGCTCTGCTGCGTGCCGGGAGCAGTCGGGTTTACAGAAGCACGCTTTGTTTGTTGCCCGAGGTGGCAGCAAAATGTTGCTTCCACTCTTCAGCAGCTGAAATTCAAGAGGGCTGCGTTTCGGTGGTAAGTGGGAGGATCACTTTGTGTGGCTTATCTGCTAGCTTGCAACGTGTTGTGGAGTTTTTCACGATGCACGACCACTACCTAAGGCAAATCAGTCATTCAGCATGGTCACCGGGTGCTCAAATTCAAAAGTGCCCCTTATACTTCACCCGATATGGGGAAAAAAAAAAAAAAAAGAAAGCCCATAAAGCAATCTAATACCACTATGTGAAGCATAAATCCTCTTTGATTAAGGTGCAAAAATCTCAGCACGTTTTATTTATTGCTCACCCACATCTGCATGGGCACTTCTGCTTCTCCACTGGGGGAGGAGGTGCCAACCTGCTTCCTCAGCCTGACACTGGGTCGTGTTTGCACCCCCTCTACGTAGAAAATGGTGCAAAATTCTTATTCAGTTCCAAACAAGCATTTCTGCACGCATAAATTTTATGAATCTTACTGTTTGTAGAAAGTCCGTGATTATTTAGCTACTGTGTGGTTCAAACCTTTCAATTTTCCCCACAGCTTATGCTTTAATGCTCTGTTGATGGGCTGTATCTGCTCCTGGAGCCATGTGTGCAATTCCTATTGACTTTAATAAAAACCGTATGGGATACCTGAGACAGAAGTAATTTCATAATATCGTTTTCCTTCCTATCCCATATTGCAGGATTCTATAGCATCTGTTTAATAAGCTTCTTTTTCTCACTGGAGAGTCTCTTCAGTCCACAGTGGACTGATGACTACAAGCCAAGTAACTTTTTCATCTGAAGAATTTTAACTGAATATTTGGGTCACTGAGAATGAGAGCCCAGCCATGGCTTTCCATTAAAGACATCCACCTTCCGCTGGCAAATTCTTCACAAATTCCAGCTCACAGTCATCACCTAGAAAAGTCATGAAGATGGGGCTCAGTGACCACATCATGCAAAGAGTGACTCTTCCAGAATTTGGTGGGCAGGCTGGCCACTATTTCAATCAAGACTTCACCTGTAACTTCATTGTTACTTCCCCCATTTCTGAGCACAACAGCACAGTTCTCCATTTCCAGACGTGCATGAAGCTGGGCAGCAAGGTTAAGGATGTTTGGTTGATTGTTCAGGCTCATTTTCTGTTTCCATTGAGCCGCACTCTTCCTCCAAAAGCCCTGCTGTCCTCAGGAAGCCTCAGCATCTTATGCTGAGCTTACTCCAAAGCAAATGAGTGTTAACCATATCGGAACACAATCACTCCTTGGGACCGACATCCACTAGTCCAGCAGTTGCCTCCCTGAGGTGGCAGCTTTTTGGGGGTTAGTGCCAAGAAAACTAAGCAGTTCCTTCCCCTTTACCTCTCCTCTGTGTCTTTTGGTGGAGGAAGATGTCTACATGGTGTCAGAAGACGTTTCACAGGCAGGTGTTTGTTTCACCAGCAGTGAAGTGGTTTGTTTTTCAGTAAAAGCTTTACTAATACTCACAGTGAACAAAAGTTCAGTTAGAAGAAGGCTGTCCTTCAAATATAGCAAATCGATTCCTTTTGAAATTGGATTTATTCTGTATTGAAATGTCGTTTCTAAGGGTGAGTGTCTGACAAAGCCTTTCAACCTAAATGACTAATCCAAACTGCCCACATCTGTTGAGACTGAACACTTTACCGAGCCGTGGTTGCTCAGTGACTTATGTTAGAAGAACGTAGGAGATTCAGCTGAAATTCTAGTGGCCTCACGGAAAAAGGCAATGCCGCAGTTGGCCTCAACAAAGCAAATTACCATGGGGGTGAATGGATATTCTGAAGTGAGTCCTCCAAGTAAAGGCTGCAGGGCCTGCCAGGGCAACCCAATGGAGCCTTTGCTGCCAGTGTTAAAACCTCTGCAGTGTTAAAACTGGTGCCTTCAGTTCATGCAAAACAATGAGAAGAAAAAGCCACTTCTGAATGGTGAACATCGGGCAGCACAAGGCCAGCAACTGCATAGGGACGTGCCCTGCTTCTGTCCCATTCGAGGCTAAGCAGATTGTTTGGGCTCTTCCATCAGAGGTGTGGAGCAGATTACCCTCAGGTCATTTAACTACTTTTAAGTATTCCTGATCATGCAGCGGAGCACTGTGTATGTGGTAAGGAGAGAAGAGAGTTAGGGTTTCCTATAGTGCGCACCAACTCAGGAATTTCAGACACAGCAAGGAAATGAAATTCCATGTATCAGGAATGTCTGGAGCTGCTGGGATTATGGCTGTTGTACCTGTTGTACCTCCCCTATGTTGCAGCAGTTTTCTGCTGCTTTGTGTACTGTGGAATTCACATGTATGCTTGTGCAGATCTTCCCCAGGATGAGTCAGGAGATGGTGGCTTTCGCTTCAATTTGTGGTAAACCCCTGGCCCGCAAGCCCAGTGTTTTCCTCCAGGTTTTGTACAGCACAAGATGATTTTGACTCACAGCTCAAACTCACAGAGAATAGAGAAAACCTCCTGCGAGGTTTCACTGTGATCTCAGTGTAATCAATATTTTCCAACCTCACGGAGGATGTAAAATGGCTTCCTAACACCGTTTGATCCCATGGAGAGGTCAGGAACCAGAGACAGCCCACCAGGCTTTGCCATTGCTAGCAGACCTTGTTGAGCATTTTGGAAGTCAATGGCATGTTTCTAACGAGATCTTCTGGCCTGGAGATCTAGGCCAGCCCCAGCTACAGCCCTGTATTTGGGTGCTCAAGGCATGGGACTCTCGGATTGACCTAAAGAAACTTCTTAATGTGTTTGGACATAATATTTTAGTGATGAAATAATGACTGTAAGATTTTCCTGAGATTTGGTGTGGCTGAGAAGAATGTCTATCTAATTGCTGTGAGGCAGACTCTTGTTATGAAAGGGCAGTGACCTGAAACTCCCCTCTGCTGGAATCCTGACTGTTAAGCTCTTACTTTGTTATTTTTTAAATTTATTTTCTAACCAAAGCAAAGACATTGATTTTTTTGAATCATTTTCCTGACTAAGCAAGAGGCTGTGTTATCTCTGAGCCAAGGAAGCATTCATTTGGTATTCATTCTGGACAGGGCCATGATTCATAGACATTACAGAAAAAGAAAGAAGCTCAAAGTGAGCAAATCAAGTTAAATTCACAAGAAACAGACTGAGCTAGCTGCTCCGGACCACTAAGATGTCGATGTTTTGCTCCATGTTACTGAATTGATGGACCCCAACTTAAAACCTTCTGTGCACTTCTGACAAACATTGTCCTTCCTCCAAGCCAAAACCACAAGTGTCCTTTTTTTTGTGATGATTTCTGGTGGAGTTGGTGAGGAAGAGATGTGGAAGGGACCATGAGGCTCAATGCTGTTTTTGAGAACCTGGTTTTTAATAAGTTGAAGAGAAAATGAAGTCTATTTATCTGCATACCCTAAGTGCTTGAAATCCACCTTTCAACAAACGCCTCAGTTTTGTGGTTCGGGTTACCTCCTTACGTGCTGATGTCAAGAATTACTATTTAGTAATTGTAGTGCTAATTTAATACTTGCAATAAGTAGCATAATGGGGTATCTTTATTATCATGAACACCTAGGACCAGATGTGTTCGTTGCATTACTTGATTTTGTTTGACTTCATGTCAGTGACGTGAATTTGCACCAGGCTCTCGTGATCTGATGTGGGTATCACTGCTGTGACACTTTAAGGATGTGGCAGGAGAATAACATTGACTTGTGCTAGATACTCAGGGGGAGGTGTCTAGGAGGTGATGGGAGACCATTGTAAGGTAGGAAACAAGTTGTGTCAGCTATCAGGATAGCATGGCCAATGGCATGGGGCTGAGTATGTGGGAAAAGGAGGAAAGGGCTCCATGCAGAAGAGACTACAGTGCAACATGTGCACATAAAGTCACTGATTGTGTAAGGCAGATTCAAGTGCAGCAATTTGGGAATGGATTTGTCATGTTGGGCCATAGCCTACAGCTTCCTGCACAGTGCCCAGTGGGGAAAAGCAGCATCATCACATTACCTCACGCTCCACGGGCAGCACAGAGTCCCCTTTCCAAGCTGTCTCTGACCTGGTGCTCACCAGGTTTTGCAGCAGAAATTAATTTCTCTGTTGCTTTAGACGAGCCAGCTACAACTCCCCTCTCCATTTTAAAGGTCACCAGGATGCTGAAAGCCAGCTATAATTCTCAGAGCCCTGGGATAAGGACAGCCATATTTCCCATGACAGCCCTGGGTCTTTGAATGCCCTCTTGTCTGCATGTCCCCCAGCAGAGGCCACATCCTGAGATCTGTAGGACCTTAAGACATCCATGAACTAAGTGTCAAACTTCTGTTCATCCCTACAGCTGAATCGTTGTAGGGCACGTGGTCAGGGGTCTGTAACATGTCACAGCAGTAACTAGGAATTTTTTCCACTTCTATTTCATTTAGGATGGATAAAACAACCACCAGTGATCTCAGCCTGAGGGGAGCAGGTAGGCAGTGGTACCGGGACTTCTCCTGTATTCCAGGAGCAGTGCCAGCCTCACCTGATCACACAGCAGTTCCCATGAGCACACCCAGAGTGCGGATCCAGCAGTACCAGTAAAACAGGAAGTCTGTCATCCAACTGTCCCCTTGTCCCCTTTCTTGGGAGGATTCTTTGACAGCTCATGGGTCAGATGTGTCTCCACTTACTGGACAACACCTAGCGTGTCAGTGCTCACCCACCTTCCCCGTGCAGCTGAGGGCCCCATCACGATGTGCTTTGCTTTATACACAGTCCAGTGAATATCACAGCTTTGCCAGAGAGCTGAGCATATGTGGCACTTTTAAAGGTTATCTGTTAAAAGTTATCAGGCTTATGGCACTCAGCACTTCTGAGGTGGTTGTTTAATGCAGATTTAGAAGAGCTACCTTTAAACCGGGGTTCACTATAGCTTGCTGAACAGCTTTTTACACAGGAAGAATCTCAGTAATGCGACTGGAAAATGTGGAGAGAACTTGCCCAGGTTTGTCTAAGCCTAGGGGAGAAAGAATCCACTGTCAGGGGGAAGGAGTTGAGCTGAGATGAAGTCCCAACAGCTGGAGAACTGAATTTTCTCTTCCTGCTGCCACCAGTCAGATGGGAGAAGAGAGAGCAGCGACAGCTTTAGAGGTGTCCCATATGGCCCAGTAACAGCCACACATCCACACATCCACCTGTAAACTTCAAGGACAGCAACTTTGGTGTCCCAAGCTTTGCTAGCAAAAGCAAGTTGGGCTGCAGGATTGTGACTGTGTCCAGTTTAAGGACCCCCAGTGCCAGAAAGACATTGAAAAACTGGAACAAGTCCTGCTGAGGTCAAGGAAGATAGGTGTGGGGATTAGGCAGGAGAAGGGGAGGCTAATGCAGGATCTGATTGCTGTTTTCGTAACCTGAAAGGCAATTACACAGAAGACGAAGCCAGACAGTTCTCTGGGTAGACAGAGAACGATGAAAAAGGGTGAGTAGCTGGAAAGGAAATTCTGATTACACTTTAGGAAAATATTCAGTGAGGGTGGTCAAACTATAAAACAGGTTGCTCAGAAAGCCCAAAATGTGTCTCTGGAGATACTCAAAACTTGACTAGACAAGGTCCTGAGCAAGCTGATCCAACTTTGAAGATAGCTGTGGAGGTGCAAAGAGAAAGGGTTAGCACAGGTGATTTCACGAGGCCCCTTCAGCCTAGGTTCTTGCACGAGTCTATGATTTTTTTCCTCTTTCAGATGTCCTAGACTCACCCATGTGCTCTGTGATCAGTGTATATTTAGGCAAACTGAGTGCAAGTCCCCTGGAAAGTAACATTCCCACAGCACAAGAGAGAATAGGTCCCATTCATTTCCACAAGAAGCTCCTCGGTGTGCCGAAGAAGGAGGAGTTATGTCATCCTCTCCCCCATCCACAGCCGCTTTGCTGTCAGCTCTCTAGCACAGTCTAATGCTTATACACAGTGTCTAAAGGCAGCAAGCAAGCTTGTACTTATTTATTCTAGAAAGGTCGCTTCAGACGTCGTATTGGATTCTGGGAGGTCCAGCCGTGACTCAATCTTCCAGCGTAGGTGATTGAGGTAGCAAGAAGCCAAGTACATTGCTTATATTCATACATCCAATGTGAGTCAGTAGCTTGGCTTGGAGATGTAACTGCAGGCTCCTGGCTGCACGACCTTTACTCTGTGACCTGATGCCTCCTTTTTGGTTGAACTGACCCCACTTCTGACTTGGTGCTTTCAGAAACCAACCAGAGCAGTATGACCTCTAATATTAGACCTATACGTTCCCAGGGCATTCCCAGCTGAAGAAGCTGCAGATGTGCAGGTCTGGCAAGCTCACTGCCAACTGCAAGTGCCTACTTGAGGAAAGCACCCACAGCCCAAACATTGCGCTCCTTCTTATATCATTACACTGAGATTTCTGGATAGAGTTTACTTATTTGTCACTGCAGTCCTCCTCCTGCGCTTCATGATGGACCAGGTGCATGCACCCTTAGCACAACTCCTCATGCCCTGCATGACGCACCACTTGCTTGCACAGTCCTGCAGAATGACTTAGTTTCTTTGGGCTATTACCTGAGGGCATTTGATTTCTGTAGTCAGGAATCATTTCAGGATTAATTGATGTTTAGTATCTGTGATGTATAACCTGTAACTCTGTGATTCCATCAAGGCAATCTATGCTTGGCCTGAAGTAGACTGTCATCGTGATTTCACTTGTCCAGCCTTGGATCTTTTGAAATCAGGCTATATACTTTCAAAATTTGGAGAAACTTGAGTGGCTAGCTTTTCCTATGACCCTTTTTGTTTCTGTGAAAGCTCTCAGGAAGGAGGGATTACCTTGTGCTAAGAAGAGATAAATTCGGGGTTAGGTGTTTGTGGGAGCTGTTGGGGAGGACAGCTGCTACCAACCAGCACTGGAATGGATCAGGTTGAGAAGTCACCTGGCTGGAATTATCCCCATGTTTAGCAGCTGGTATTGCTGCAAATAAGGCAAATACGGGCAAATAAGATGATCTGCACGTGGACAGACTTGCTTGGAGTTTTGTTTTACAGTCCAAACCTTCAACAAGGGTCACATGCAGTTTCTATTTCTTCTGGATTAGCAAAGTTTTGTTAGATAAAAAGTTTGCAGGTTGGCACATGAAACCAGCAGCTGTTTCCTTCCCTTGCAATCTCTCTTTTAAAGTTGTCTGCCAAAAGGGATGACCTTCCATTACGGCTTCCAAGGCTCCCATTAACTCTTTAGCTGTCTTTTAACCAGATCGTGTTCTCCAGCCTCCCCCCCATAAGTCACCCTCTTTCTGCACACGCTGCAGTCTCCTTCTCTCATGAATGGCCGATCCCCCCGATGATTAAACAACAAATAAAACTTCCTCATGGACTATGTAATTGCTGTGCTGCAATAGAAAGAATAGAATAAAATGGAGCTATGAGTCAGTGCTTGGCAGGCTGTGGAGAAGAGGGGTCTATAAGAAATGATGAATATGTTGGCGATTTATGTGCAGAAATTCAGTTTTTAAATACACACTGAGCTGATACAATTAATTAAAAGATAAAGTGCTTAAGTACTTGACTAATCTAACTGGGACAAGGGAATAAAGCAGTTTCTATTTCTCTAACAGTTTACAAGTCAAAATAGCAGTATCTACCACTGTAGATAAATGCCTTGGCAGAATTCCTGTGATAACCCTGATTCTTAAGGCTAAGTCAGCTCTTTTCCTTTATTTAGCACAGAGTTAGCTGATCCCACTGATATTTTTAATACAAAATCCATTTTTAATTCATTCCTCTCTCATTTCTAAGAACAACCAGTCACATTTTCCCTCAGGTATATATGCATAATTCCCATTGATTTTAATGGCAGTGGTAAAGTGTGGAACCGAGAACAATTTGGTTCTATTTAAATTCTATTTTTTTAGATTAAGCTTTACCGTGAGATGACTGTGCCTACATGAGGCTTTCACAAACGTGTTTTGTTCATGGAGTTCCATTCTAAAGGTAAAAGCCTCTTTTCTGAAATAAGGAGACAACTTCTGGCAGGAGCATTTCACGTACAGTCTGACTTATTGCTAAAGAAATGAGCACTTGTCTCAGAAACTTTTCCCAGCCTACATAAAGCAAAAATGCCTCCAAGGAAGCAGCTGTAGGTCATTTTCCTTTCCACAGGAACCACAAAAAGAGCTGCTGCTTTTGTAGCACTGGACGAAAGTTGAGCCAGGGCTGGAGTCCCAGGGCAACAATTACTGGGATGATGCAGACAATGGGATCAAACCAAGAGAAAATATGCCACTGACAAACTTAAAGTGAATCAAATTGTAGCAGAGATACAGCGGGAGATTTAGTATTCATAAAGGCTCACCTAGAAAAAGACTAGAATGGCAAGCTTCATCTACTCTTAAAGTCATCCACATGTGAAAAGCTACTTGCTGTTTGGGTAGCTGGAGCTCTGGGAGGTGTTCTTTGCCATTCCCCTGGATGCTGTGAGCTTGAGCTTGGAAACTTTGCTGGCAGTGTCTGTCAGCCCATCCCAAAGCCTTGCACGTGCCCCTTGTACCAAGCCAATGGTTTGCAGGGCGGCATGGAGCTGAGCGCGCTGTCCTGGCTCTTCTGTGACTCCCTGGCTAACTTTGTGCAGCTGCAGAAGGGGAAGAAGAGCAGTGGAGTGCATGGAGGAGAGATGATTTTGAGCAGCTCCACTTCTGGGATGAGGGACTTGTCTCTCCTGGTGGCCCTATGTCTTGTGTTGTTCAGTGTGGGCAGCTCCTTCAGCAGCACCCAGGCAGGTGGCAGTGCTTGGTCATGGCTATGGTGCTGGTGCCATGACAGAGGTGGCTGCATCCACGTTTATTGACAGGAGCTGTATGTACTGCTGCTGAAGTCTCTGTACACTTCATGTGCTGCTCTCACATCTCCTGTGTTATATCTCTTTCACGTGGTACATTGACCCTGGTGTGGACCCAATGCCCTGAATTACCCTCGGAGCATGTGATCTCCGCATGCAGTTTGGTGAACGCCTGCAACTCGTATTTGCTGGGAGACTGAGGATGAGGACAAGACTCCTACGCCAAGTGGCTGCAGAGGTGGAATTAAAATAGAACACGCAATATGTAGCATGAATTGTAGATTGTCAGAAATGTAAACAGGAATTTCAGCCATGTGTGGAAGCAACAGAGACAAAAGCTTGAGTGCAGTGCTCTCTGTTTGTGTAAGTTGTCATGTGATGTGGAGTGTAAAGATGAGATTGTACCAAAGACTTCTCAATTACAGTCATTCCAGCAAGATGAATGTGTCTGGGTCTTCTTCCTGGTACAGGAAATCTGCTTCAAACCCACTTGTGGAATGGAGGACAGTGTGAAAATGTGTTTTGCATTGTTTATACTGAAGTTTAGTGCTTGAAGAAAGCTTGGTATTGTGTTTGCCAGCCACTGAATCTATCTGAAGGAGATGTCTTTTATTCCTCCTCCAGCTGTGAGAACACTTCCATAATCTTTTGGCATTGGGACGGCATTGCTGCTGCTGTAGTGTTTGCTAGCACTCTGAAAACTATTGAAACGCTAACAGGGAATATGCAGTCCCTATGTCAACAATGACTTCAAGAGAAATGGCCTGTGCCCTGGATTTGTATTCATCAAGTGTCTCTGAAAGGCAGATCTCTCTTACATTGAGACCTGGGAGCGTGGCATGATGGAGGAAGGCATTTAACTTGCTGTTATTGAGAACAGCCTGCTACATACCTTTGTCCTAGGAAACCGGTCAGAAGAAAAGAGATTTCGCTTAGGAGAATTGTGTGATTTATAGTCATAGCTGCTTCCTTTCTCTTTGCATAAGCCCTTGTGAAGTGCACTATAGAAAGCACAAAGACAATTTTTAATGGAGAGTATTTGGAGCAGGGCTGTATGTGGGAAGGAGCAGCTACTAGTTTCTGTATGGGCATTGCCAAAGTTTTCTAAGGTGTTATGCATTGCCAGACATTTCCATCTGGAATAAAGGAATAGGAAGGGTGGGGGAGATTAAACTGGAATTGCTGCCTGTGACTGCAGAGTCCCACCAAAACCTGTGCTGAAGGAAGTGACCACAGCTGCACAGACATCAAAGGGGCAGGAGTTTTGCCTCCTCTGGAGTTTTTGGTGTTTCAGCACTGGCTCATGTAAAATGTGACATGACTGCAGTGGGAATAAGTCTTTGACAATGTTGCGAGTGGCATCTTTTAGATTTTCTTTTCATTAAAAGCATGAAAATTTCCAGTTAATGTACAGTGACAGGAGAACTTTTTGGTACAGATTTATCTGTCTTCTTGCTGAATAATAAACACTTACATTTAGTTTCACTGTAGTATATTACAAAATATGTTTTAATGGTCCTGATGTACTGATCAGTTCAGATTGGTCTCTATGGAAGGCTTTGTCTTCCTCATTACTTACCTGTTAGTCACTGCTCAATTTAGTCACTATTTTTGCCAACACTGATTTCTGATACCTGCAAATAACTGATAAAGATTCTGCAAAAATCTTGATTCCTTTGCACATAAATGTGTATCTGTGCTCTCTCTCCAACGTTGTTTCTTCTCTGGTTTTTTTTTGGGAGAAGAAGCCAAGAAGCCTTAAAATAGGATAAAAACAAACTTATTAATCTTATCCCTAAATTAATTATCGAGGATCTGATTCCAAAAGCGTCAAAAGGAAATAGAGAAACTTCATGTCATGGCTTAGAATTTTGCCCTAGGGACATAAATAAATTAGTGTGGACATCTTAAGTCTGCACATTATGGGGAAAAAAAGGGAATAGCCAGAAGCACTGTTTTTCCTCCCAGCAAAAGAGTTTGATCTCAGAGTTAATGTACAAGAAGGCCATTTCCAGTCTAGTCCTCAGGAGGCTCACGGAGAACATTTTCAACCTCTGTGAGATGAAATGGGGGGAGAAAAAGTGGGAAACATAGATATTAAAAATGAAAAGAAGACTATTTCCTAGGCTGATAACTTCTGAGATAATACAGGGAGTGAGGGAGTGATACCTCCTGATATTCACACCTACAATTTAGCAATTCCGTCTGTTAATCTTGTTAACATGCTGTTTTCCCTCTATTTCAGTTAATTAAAAAAGACAGATCTGACCTGACAATGGTCTCCATGGTGCTTGTAATCACACTTTCCTAAAGCTTGACATACTGCTGTTTGTTATCACAATTTCTTGGGTTTCCTGTTGTTTTTCAAGCCATTTTTCACAATTGAATAAGAGCTGGTAGGAGATAACATGCCAAACAAGGCCATGTGAGTTTTAGCTTTGAAAGCAGCAGTAGTGAGAAAACCATCATTTGGTAAGATTACTGGGCAAGGTTTTCAGATAAGCATTTAACTGACAAAATACAGGCTGACAGAGAGCAAAGCAGCCTGCAAATGTACAGAGGAAGCCAGAGCTTCAGTCTCTCTTGAAAAGCAGGCAGAATCATTCCACTGGTCTTGGGTTCCTTTAATTCCGCATAGTAAAAAGCAACTTTTCAATTTGAGTCCTGATATATTTGCTTGCGTCACTGTTTATAAAACAAATCAAGCAAAAAGTAGAGGAAAAGACCTTTTGGTTAACCCTCACAGCCTTGCAGTTTTTCCTTGACTGATTACAAAGTTCTTTCCAAAAACTAATTAAACATGTTAAAAGGCCACATGCTGATATATTCTGTCAATGTTCAATGCCAAATATCTTTACTGCCAACAGGCAAGAAGAAGTTAATGAATGGAAGAGATTATATATAGAAATAATTTAGCTGGTAAAACGATGAGCAAGGAAAAAAGAAACTTACCAAGTGGAGCTAAAAAGAAGGAAATAAATTAGTAGGTTTAGATGAAGTCCAAAAAACCTTCTGTTAATGTTATGGCTACAGTACTTTTATTATGTACTAAGTAGGTCCTCACCGGAAAAAAAAAATTAAACTTCAGTGAACTAGTGAGAAGACAGAAGAACTTCTTAGTAGTGGCATGGAAATTACCAGCGTGAAATCTGCTTAAACTACACAGTGAAAGACGATGGATGGATCAGGGTGGCTTTGATTCTTGGTCGATATCTGAGGTGTTCTGAAAACCCGTAGAACTACTAAGCCACAGCATAATTTGGTTTGGAAGGGGCCTCTGGACGTCTTCTGGTCCCACCCCCCACTCAAAGTACATGCAGTGTTGTTCAGGGCCTTGTCCAGCTGAGTTGTCTCTCCAAAAATGGACCTGTCACTATCTCTCCAATACCCATTCTGGTATTTGACCACCCTCATCGTGAAAAAAATGTTTCCTAAAACCTGACTGTAATTTCTGCTTTTTCTGTTTGTGTCCATTGCCTCTATTGCTATACAGCTCTAAGAAGACTTTGGCTCTGTCTTCTTTGCATCTTACCATTAGGTAGCTGTGGTCAGACCCTACAAGCCTTTTTTTTCTTCAGATTGAACAAATCCTGCTCTCCCTGCTACAACTTATTTATTTATGTGCTTCTTCTGTATGTCTGTTTTCTCAGTTGACCATAGCACAACTCACACTGTCTAAACTCGATGGGAATGAATCTAGATCATCCAAGAGAGACGACAAGATTGATGGGTTTTGTCCATAATTTGAGACTTCTTATGAAAAATTGTTGTAGAAGTCCCAGGGGAAAAGAAAAAGATTACTGACCCAGAAGTATGCTGGACTTCATGGTGGCAACAGAAGAGGCAGCTTTGAACAATCTGAGGGACTCGTCCAAACCAGGCTTATCTGGCATTGAAGGCTTCTGCCCGGTCTCCAGTGGAGCTCCCCTCTCTTCGATCATTTGACTGGTTCCAGACAGTTGAGATGGCCAGTAGTGAAATGGTTAACCTGAGAAAGAAATTCTAGCAAACAGGCTTTGTGTTAACAACACTAAGAGTTCATGACTCCTGAACAGCTGTTGTTTCCATCTGTAGAAAGATGTTGTATACAGCAGGCTTTGCCTACAAGCCTAAGGACCTTTCTTTTCTAATGACAGCGCAAGTTGCTCAGACACTGGTGAAGAACTAAGCACCCTTTGGTAGGAAGGGCCCATTAGGTATCTGCTGATGGAAGATTAGCAGCATCAAAGAGAATTGAACTCAAATCATTTCCAAAAAAGCTGAATAGAAATGTGTAATGGGAAGAATGAATTGGAAAACAACTCACAGTAACTCCTTCTGAACTTGATACTTTTCTCATAAATAGAAGACAAACTGCAGAACTGAAAACAGGGGCTTGCCTTACTGAGAGCTGCTCTAACAAATAACTATCTACGCTTCTTTTTATTATGTGACCAGGCTGCTCCTATGGTGGAAGGATTCTGAGATGAGGAAATAGTCACCAACCAAAATACCCCATGGTCATTGCAACAGAGCTGCTGCAGATGCAGAGAAGAGGAGTAATCTGCCTAGGGGTGAGGTAATGGGATTAGGCAATAGCCAGATTATGCTGTATATTTTCTTAAAGAGACAACAGATATACAGACCACGATTTCTTCCTCTTTCGTTTCCTGAAAAATTTTGCATATGGTAACAGAAGACAGTGGTTGTGTGGCACCAAAGACAGATTGACTTGGGAAACTGGGTTCAGGCATGCAGCTGTGTGTGTGAGTTGTTCTCAAGGAGATGCCTTGTACAAATTAAAATGGATCCTCTCAGCAGCAATTTATCCTATTTAAGCTAAGCAGGGATAACTAGTTTGTAAAACCATACAGGTCACCAGGGATCGAGGTGTTTAAAGATCCACAATGAACTCATTTCAAACATTGCTCACAAACAAACGGTTGACTGAAATTTCCAGGCCCCCAAACTCCGAGATTTGCTGCACTGGAAAGCTCCATAAAGGACATTTTGGTTCAACCTGTTTAAAAGTGAGGTGTCCTTGCTCTTCAGAGAACTTCTAAGGAACTCAGGAAAACAACTAGTTTATCTACATTTTCACTTTTTAAAAAACAGTTACCTAATCTCACTTTAATGCATCATATCCTGTACTTTTTTTCAGTCACAATGGATACTGACCATCCTTGTGCACGGTGTTTTATCTGGGCTTGCATGGGGATGGAGGAGGGAAGTAATAAGGAGAGATTCTCTTTTTTTGAAGTGAGTGAGATACAGCAAGGGTGAATTAAAAGGAGAAAATCTGGCACAAAGAGAGAACTGCTTGTGCCTCCGTTCTCAGTGGAGTTTTGAGTCATTCATGCAGTGCAATAGCTAGGGAGCCTGAGTGACTCATACATTGCTAACTATGGAGAAAAAAATATATTTTCTGAAACATTCAAGCATTACTCACATTTTCACTTTGTATCAGCTGATTCTAGTAGCCTCATTCCACCTTTTGGGAGCTACAATTTGGTACGCTGGGTTACATAAAAGGTAGATTGGGCTCAAGCTCCCTTTAAAGTGATGAACTATATCTGGCAGCAGGCACCTTGCCTAGATTATGAAGTATTTGAAGTGCCTCTCAGTTCAGCATGGAAGTTATTATCTTTAACAGGGAGGAGCTGGGAAAATTGCAAATCTCGTGTTGCAGCTGACTTCAATAGCTCTTGATAACTGTTTTACCTTTATGTTGTGTGCGCCATCCCAAAGGCTTTTCAAATGGTAAACAGAGCATATCCAGGGATTTCTTGCCCACTCTTGAACCAGTGCAATTCCTAGGGCCTTCAATACTCAAAATCGTGGAGCTGTAGGAAAAAAAAAAGAATCTTCTCCAGGCTGAACAAGGCCAGCTCTCAGCTTCTCCTTGCACATGATGTGCCTGGCCATCTTGGTGGCCCTTCCACTGGGTTTGCTTCAGTGTGCCCATGCCCACCACTATGGGGGAGCCCCAAACCAGACACATCATGTAGTCCAGATGCAGTCCCACAAATGCTGAGTAACGAGCAATGATTGCTTCACTTGACCCGCATTCCACACTCTTGCTAACGCAGCCCCAGCATTTTCTTGGGCTTTGCCACAAGGGCACACGCTACTTCTGAGCAATGACATGACGTGGGCAGTGCAGATGCAGAGTACAGCTGCATTGTGCTAAGATGACCCAATGACATGTTATGACGTCTGTATATGTTCATGCTGTCCATAATTTCATCCGATTTGTGGAAGACTGTAGATTATTTCATAGACCTCTGGAGTAAGACCAGAAGTTCTTGATTTATGCGAGGAGAATGAGTCACTTCAGTTTTAAAGAAAAGTGAAATGAGATAGATTCTTTTAGCAAATAGTTTTGAGATATATGGAAAAGTGCTGCGTAAGAGTTAGACATTTAACACAAGTTTTTTGTGAATGTTTGTGTAATGTAGGCCCCTGTTATAAAATTCTACCCCAAAGTGAATTTCAACATTTACGCTGCGTTGTTCTAGGAACTTAGTATTATAATATTTCACTGTGGCCAAGAGCTTAATATGAATCAGAAGAAGACTTGATATTTTTCAGGATAATGGAAATGCATCATTTTATTAGCAAAGAGTATGAGATAAATAAAAACTTTGTTGAGTTCTGGAAAGGTTGAGGATCCTTGATAAGATGTGTGTTTGCACTCAAAATAAAAGGAGGAGCCATTTCTGTTAGAGAGAGTATTTCCACAACCGTCGAATGAAATTTCATATCCCTTCCTCCGAAGTTCCTGACAGTTCTTCTCAGAGAAAAGACAGTGACTTCAGACTGGGAAGGTCCAAGATTTCCAGTGCTGAGAGACTGAAATACTTCACCAGAGACCACTGAGAGCCTTCCAATGCACCCCCATGACCCTGTCCTCTACCCAAGAAGCCAAAAACATTTTTCTACAGTTGGATAGGGAAGAACCAGAGGTGCTCAGACACTGAAGCCCACAGAAACATAGCATTTATCTCTTCTGAAGCCTTAGCAGAACACTCAAGGATGAAAATGGACACAATAAGCTCTGCCTGGCTCTGCAGTGTACTGCAGCATCAGATGGCAGTCACCTGGGCTAAAACTACAGTCAATTTTACTTCTAACTCATGATGCACTTGCTTAGACATCACTTCTTTTCCTAATAAATCAATATGTACTGAATTAAAGTAATGGTTTCTAATGGGTTGGGCTCCTTCTAATGTCTGGATAACATTAATTGAAGTCAACAGGAATCCAAGGGGTAAAATAGCGCTCCGTTCTCAATGTGATACTCAGTGTTTGGGACCTTCCCAGAGGAGATGTAGGCATCCCCAGAGTTTAGTCAAGCAAGTTCTGGAGTGCGCATATCTCAAATAGAGACAGATGGTTGTTTGCTTACAAAAAATATGTAGGTTAATTCCATAGAGAAATACGTGTATCTTTATCTGATTGCACTTCAGTGGTAATCCAAGTAGAACAATTTCAATGGTATTTGTGGTAAGCACTGAGAAGTCAGGTCACTTTCTCATGTTTCCTGGGGATTTAGATGTTTAGTATTAGGCAACGAAGTTGGAAAATGTTAGCCAAGAAGTAAGGCAGCCTTATTGCAAAATGTCTTCAAGGTTCTAAAAGGTAATTATGAGGAAATGAATCAAGAGCAGGACAGAAAATGTTATGATATTACTAAGTAATGGGTAGTGTAACAGTGAATAGAAGATGCAGTTCTGGTCCCAGAGTTCTGGTCTCAGAGGTAGGAAACATCCAGAGAAGGGTGGAAAGGACAATCAAGAGCATAAAATGGTTTCACGACTAAGAGAAACATGCGGGACCATGAGCCTCCACCGAGAAAAGCAGTGAGTGGAAGGTCTATAGAGGCCTATATATCCCATTGCGGTCCACTGGGTTTGGAGTGCTGCAGAGAAGGTGAGTAAAGTAGAGGTTATTCACTATTTCTTACAGTGTAAGAGCTAGAGGGCCTTCGGCAATCAGCAGATTTGGCACAAACCAAAGAAAAAAAATTTTTTTCAAAGAATACCTACATAATTTTGGAACTGTGGTAATGTGATAATTGGAAAGGTGGAAACCCTACAAAGATCAAAGCCAGACTGAGCAATTTAGATCTGATCATTAGGCATGACATTGCAGATACAAATTCCTGCTCAGGAAGTCCCCCAGTCCCTCCTTCAACAGAAGTCGCCAAGAAGACAGATCACTTGTACATGCCCCAGTTTCTGCTGTTCTTCCGAACTCTTCCCTGCTTCCTACTTCCATTCCTGTGGAACCTCCCATTTGAGAAAGGCAGAGTTACACATTTTTTCTGGAAGCCCTTGTGTCTGGGATCCTTTCTTCCAACAGTGATGGACTTCTTTCACTCACAGTATATGCAACCTCTTCTGCCTCAGGGACATGAGGAGGAAGAAGTGTCCGGGGTCAAGGAGCCATAGGGAAGCAGAGAGTGAAACGATGGGAAGAGAAAGGACAAGAGCGTTTCTGAGAGAAAGGGAGAGAGCAGAAAAAAAGGGGTCTTCAGGACAAATACATATTTAGTTTGCAGGAGGGGGGAAGGAATAAGAGATGGGTTCAGAGAGAGTTCCTGACAGTGTTAGGAAGACACATGGGGGCTGAGCTGGGCACTGCCTCTAATGTGCAGGGAAGAGGAGATGGTAGGCAGAGCAGGGAGATGCTGGCTGTCCTTGCTGGCAGAGGGACACTGCTTGGAGTGCTCCAGAGCCATAAGCAGGGTGTGTATGCTGGGGGCAGAGCTGGAAATGCTGGATCTGAAAGGCTGGGGCAGTGTTGCAGTGAACTCAAGATGGGGGACGCCATGGGGCTCATGGGAGGTGGCCGTGTCCACCAAGGCGGTGACCACACTGTGGATGCTGTGTGGTGGAGAGTCCTGTGGTCACTGGGATGTGCTGAAGGGGGGACCACCTTCAGAAAAGCCTATCTCGCATCCTTATCCATCTCTCCCACCTTCCTTCTGCCTCATCCTGCTGCCAGGCAGGGATGGACGCACCACAATATGGGCCCGGGAAAGGAGCTGTGTGACAGGTCCAGGCCTTGCTTTGCCAAATGCCACCAGGACCACACTGTGCAGAGACAGCGAGCAGGGAAAGGAGGGCATCCCCTTGTCACTCCCAGCATCTCCTCCACATTAAATCCCAGCTTCAGAGTGGAAACTGGAGCACACGCTGCCAGTTCGTATTACTCCATGGGTGAGGTACCACAGGGAGGTCCTCCTGGTGGGTGTCCAGGAGCTACTGCAACTCTCTGAATGCACTCCATAGGTTCAGAAGGAATCGGCCTCTCCGGGGAATTAACACTGTTGGTTTCACTCTGCTGCTCTGCTGCATGAATAATCACGGCAAAAATTTGCATTCTTTCAACAGTGTGTGGGAATGTTTAAATTATAAAACTCACTTTCATTTAATTAAGGGGGTGAAAAAAAACAACAAAAAATCATCATTCATGTTAGATAGTCTAAGATCCTAAATTTACTTTAAATGAAAATGTTGCTGTCAGTTTAGGTTCAGTCTAGAAAGATGAATAATTTGTTTCATCACTTGGGAAACAGAGAATCATGCTGCCCAGTAGTTTTGTTATTATATTTCAGCAATAGCATCCTGCTCATGTGAGGTTATCTGGAATTGCAGAACTGACAATGCACCACACTGCTATTTTTCTGGCTTTATCTCCTTTGATAGCTACAGCTGCAGCAGACGGCATCATCCTCACAAAGAGACATAAAAATATACAGGAACCATCAAGAAAAAAAGCTTTCTCTTGCACCTCTGCAAATCCAATTTACATCTAAGTGAATCAACTGCATTTCTTACCAAACAAACAAAAACAAAAAAAAAAAAAGAAAGAGAAACTTAGAACTCAGTTGCTTTTTTTTTTCCTTTTTTTTTTCTTTTTTCTTTTTTTTGGAATCACAGCTTTTTGACCAAAAAGAGGTTTTCAGGGGGTATTTGTATTTTTCTGCTCACAGGAGAACAGAATCTCTCTAATACAGAGAACATTTCTTCCCCTTCCCTTACTGAGCTGCACAGTGTAGGTCAGCCACATTCCCATCTCTCAGCTGGATGTTGCTGAAGTTAAAGAAAGATCCCAACTAAAGGCTCTCAGAGTTCCCCAGATGTGAGGGATGAGTGGTAGATTGGACATCAGGGGGAAGTTCTTCACCAAGAGAGTGGTGAGGTGCTGGAACAGCTGCCCAGAGAGGCTGTGGATGTCCCATCCCTGGAGGTGTCCAAGGCCAGGCTGAATGGGGCCCTGGGCAGCCTGGTCCGGTACCAGATCTGGAGGCTGGTGGCCCTGCCTGTGGCAGGGGGGTTGGAATTTGGAGATCCTCGGGATCCCTTCCAACCCAGGCCATTCTATGATTCTATGAGGGTTTGTGGTGAAGCAGTGGATGCACAGGTGTGGAAGGAGATGTGTCAGAGCTGTGGGATGTCGCCAGCTCAGTGCAGCCACTGGAGATGGTACTGCAAGGGTGGGCAGTGGCAGGGAACACTGCTGATACCTATGAATGAGGCCACCTCTCTTCTTGTACCTGTCATAAGAAGGATTTGCCCATCAGTTCCCTCTACATTTGTCAAAAATGCAATTTTGGGCTGTGGGTCTTCCCATCCCAATGTAACCGCCTGAATGTGTTCAGTCCCACCCACACACAAAGTGCAGCCTGCCTCACAGAGGAGCTGGGGATGCCCACCCGGGGCCCTGTTTGCCAGCAGGGAGCTCAGGGAGAGAGCAAGGTCCTACCCACTGAGTTGTGCTCTGCAATGTGCTCTGCTTTGGGGTGAAACAGCCTTTCCCCTGCATATTGCCTTGCCAGCTTGGCATTTACAGCTGGGGAAGGGCAACAGTGCCGATGGGCTACAGAACATGGGCAAACCCAGACACCAACCTGCCCTTACCAGCAAAGCACCTCACTGACCCCTCCAAGGGCCCTTCACACCCAGGAGTCAATAAACTCAAACGTCATTGGAGCCCCTCCCTGTCTCCTCTATCCCAGTATGTAAATAAAAGTCAGTCTGGGAAAGGCCACAGGTTTCTCGGGTTTTTCCCCAGGACCTGTTCTTGGCTGCTCCCTCTCCCCTGCCTCCCACCACCACCACTCCCTAAGCACACTGCCAAGATGTTAAAACAAAAAATACATCTTTGTTTCTGGTGAGAAACGCCTGTTTCTGGAAAGTGTGTGTGATGCTCGGCAGCTTCCTGCTTGCAAGCAGTCATTGTGGGTTGTGGAGAGATTTCTTCTTCAGTTCTGGATACTGCATTAACTAGCAAATAATTTAGGTCAAAACCTCAGAGTTTGGACAAATCTGAGTTTGTGTCCCCAGCCAGATATGGCAGGTCCTTTATTGCTGATGTGGACACAGGCTCAAGATGCTTTCCCCACCATGTTCCACTTCATGGTACCTTGTCTTCAGTCTCCTCAGGTGGATCTGCTCCACCCCGGGAAAGCCCCTGACTATATGGCACCTACCCATCAGACCTAAACACCAGACCAGGAATTTGGCATGGGAGCATGAAATCCTTTGCTCATACGTTTGTTTAAAAAATGATCCACCTTCAATCCCAGAAGGCTGAAACCACCACACGGTGCCCTCAGCTAACGCTTTTGACTTCTCAGATGCAATTCATCACACCTCATTCAGGCAGCTGATGGCATGCTGGGCTCCATTTAGAATTGGCTGGTGTCAACGGGTCTGTCTAGAGAGTGGTTAATGTGACATGTCACGTGTTGCACCTTAGGACTGCAATCTGGAGGTATCTATTCTTCCTCACTGATTGTAAGTGGAGTTAACGCTGACCAGCTCAGACATCCAACCTCCAAATGCTTTAATTAGGGTGAATTAATCCTTCTACTCCTGCTCCTATACCATCTCCTGTTCACCATTTCCTTTTCCTTTTCACTGAATTTCATCCAACGGTGGTATCCTGATGTGCTGACTGGTGAGCTTTTCACAGGTCAGACTTTATTTCTGCTTTTGAAGCACTCTTTGCAGCACTTCATTCAGCCTGACCCTGGAGCCTGCTGCAAAACCAGCTGCTGCTGAGCTGAATTGGTCAGCATGGTCCAACCGCTGCTGTTTGTGGCCCGGTGGTGCATGACATGACACACACCATAACTTTGGTGGGTGCAGCTTGGGTGCTCTTCCAACTGCTGGGTTTTAGGCAATGTGGTGACTGCTGCATGAAAAAACAACCCTCTTCTCCAGGAACCAAGCAAAGACTGATGAGAAAAGTCATTTCACAAGCCAGTGCTGTCTAGCACAAACAAAATATTTTCAACATCTCTGCTCTTTTATCCTCAGTAACCCTTTTTATTGAAGTCACATTGCAACAACAAGGTGGTCCTGTGTGAAGCCAGGAGTTGGACTCAATGATGCTTGTGGGTTCCTTCCAACTCGGGATATTCTCTGAATCTATGAACAGGCATTTCCCAAACTTCAGTCTCAGCTCTTTATTATCTGGCATTGTTTTTCCTGACTTCACATTTGCCCGCAGTCAAAATTTTTGTTTCAATGCCGTCATCTAAGAAATAACATGACTTAGGTCTGGAAGCTGGGAGGTGTTTGGTGCCTGGGTGAATAAAGCTTTCCATTGAGGAGGCAGTGTGAAAGAGCAAACCCTCCTCGAGGTCAGCACATGGAAGGAATAACACGGTGTGGTTGCCTGAGACAGCCCAGACATCCTCTTAGGCTCTGTGATTCACATGACATTTGTGCCTTATTTTCAGTTTCTCAAGCGTCTGTTATTATTTTTAGCTTGCTTTGCTAAAGGAACAAGGCTGATACAATAAGGCTGCCCGCCTGCCTCTCATCCCTTCTCCCAAAACCCTGTGAACCTGCTGGCGTCTTTCTGGGCATCTTGGCTGAGGGCAAAGGATGCCATCCGTGCCATGAAGATTGCCTGCTCCTCAGGGAGGACAATCCCAGCTCCCAGGAAGGGTTACAGCCCTGCTGGTGGCAGCTGCTGGCAGAAATATGGAACCCGAACCAGCATATGTTCTCATCTTGCCTCGAGCAGGGGAGCACAGACTGATCAGCCCCAGCCTCACCTGCTCACCTGCTGTCCATCTCCCCACACTGTTGAGGCTGCACTGATACAGTGCAAGAGAATGCTGCAGCCTGTCAGGGAATGGAAACGTGTGCTTAAGGTTTTCTGCTGGGGCTGCCCAACCTGCAGCAGGAATGGGAAATTCTTCTTTGCAGGAATGAACCTGCTCCGTGCATTTGGTCCCACAGCTCTGAACATTTTCAAGGCTGCCCTACCTATAAGGTGAATAATCAGGACAAAGATCCATCTCCTTTTCTGCAGGGCTTTTCCTTTCCTCCCAGGTCTCTCTGTACCGCTTCACGCATACTTTTTTGCAGATACAAAGGATGTAATCCCACCCAGGTGCTCCCAGGACCCCCCCAGCAACTGGCAGATGTCAAAAAAGCCTCTTTCTTTGTTTTCCCACTTCTCTCCACTTCTATCAGGATCCTGTTCTGCAAATGTCACGCTTAGTGTTTTGTTGCCTAAATTTCAATTGCAGCCACGTGATCTGCTTAACCATGAGCAAAAGGCTTCCCCTGTGTCAGAATACAAATTGCAGCCATGAATTCACCCTTGGCTAAATCGCGTGTTTATTCCAGCTGTGAACTCTGCTCCTGCGGGGAGGAAATCATTACCAACATCAATTCCCTGTGAGGGGAGGGCCTCAGGAGGGAGCAGCACAAACACCACAGAAAAAGCGAGCCCGATGTGCTTGTTATTAATAAAATACCCAGCCCGACTTTAATCACGGCTCAGAACAGCATAGGAGGTCTGGTTTATGAGGCATAGAACATGCAATTTTTCCTCCCCAAGTGGAATTTTATTTTAGGTGAAAAAATTAGGTGAAAGCAGTGGAAAATCAGGAGAAAGTGGAAGGATCCTTTGCAGCACTAGTGTCCGTTCCTGTCTGTGTGGTGTGGAGCAGAGAAGCAGTGTCTCATGTCCCAGTCTGCATGCTCTCATCCCTCCCGTGGTGGTACCCTGGGCACACGTCCCTCGGACCCTACTCCTGCTCCAGCTACAGTACTCAGACCCCCACACATCCATGGACCATTAATAGGGTCCCTCACCCAGGGGAAGAGTTAGAAGCAGCATTTAATGAGGACACAGGAAGGCCTGTGCTGATCGGGGCAGGGCATGGCCAGATGTGTACTGACCAGCTCTGGTTTACATGCATGCAGAGCCTTTTATCCCCTTATCCCTCTATTTTCCCATGCTCGACCCCTCTCTGCCCACCTTTCATTCCTCTCCTAATCATCCCATAATAAGTGCCATGTGATTCCCAAATGCCCTTCCCCTGCACCTCACCATGCACCCCATGCCCCCAGCCTTGACCTTCTCCAGCTGCTAGTGATGGGTACCCCCCAGCTCACGTGGCTGAGGTTCTCCTGGTGGAGCTTCTTTGGGACTGGTGTCTCCCAGGGATTAGTGGGGCTCCCCTGGCTGCCTGTGGACTCCCTGCGAGGGTGAAGATGGCCCTTTGATAGTTCCAATGGCCATCACTGATGGCTCTGTTGGTGGGCTTGGGGTGAATGGGGCAGGAGGTGATTGGCCAGAAATCACTGCAGATTACTGGAGCCTAGCAAGGAGCATCTGTCCCAGCACTTCGCAGTGCCTCTTCCCAAAAACAATCACATCTGGGTGATGGTGAAGGTGTGGGACACCTCCAAAGAGACAATTCACCCCTGCCATTCCTCAAAGGTCAACCAAAATGGAGACATCCCTTTCTGGCTTTGCTTCCAAATTAGCATTTTTTTTACAGTAATCCCTTATCCATTGTTGCACATGAAACAATAAAAGACTTCAGAAAATGACTTCAGTAACCAAGCTCTTGTTTTATGGTTGAATGTAGCAACTATTCATTGTCTCATATGCAAAAAGAAATTTTCCCAAAGCTGTTTAATGGCACAAAGCACAAACACTTTTTGTTTTCAGTGCATTATTTATTAGGTTTCTGGTGAGCAGGATTTTCCTCAGAGTCACCACTGGGTTGTGGTGAGATAATACAGAGCTGCAGCAGAGCCTCGGGTCAGCAGCAGCCAAAAAACAACTTCTTTCAGTGCGCACTTGGCAGCTCTGGCTGTCCCCAAGTCCTTTCTCATCAACAGAGGGACTTGTAGCAATGCTTTGAGAAGTGTCTGAAATCAAAAGCTGGAGGTGAAATAAAAGCCACCTCTACCAACTTCTGTAGCTGTGCTACGGCTTTCATCCAAGTCTGAGGAAACCTATCGCTGTTTCGTTCTTTTTGTTGCCCTCAGGTCAGAAGGGTAAAATACAGCTTTTGTACGGACTTGTCTGCCTTGACTTCAACAAGTCTTTCGACATTGTCTCCTATAACATCCTCACAGATAAAGCTTTGAAATTGTGGGATAGATGAGTGGACAGTGAGGTGGATTGAGAACTGGCTGACCGGCAGAGCTCAGAGGGTTGTGATCAGAGGTGCAGAGTCTGGTTGGAGGCTGTAACAAGCGGTGCTCCCCAGGGGTCAGTGCTGGGTCTGGTCTTGTCCAACATTGTCGTCAGTGACCTGAATTAAGGGATAGAATACACCGTTACACCCTTGGCAAGTTTGCTGATGATGTGGAGCTGGGAGGAGTGGCTGACGTGCCAGAAGGCTGTGCTGCCATTCAGTGAGACCTGGACAGTCTGGAGAGTCGGGCAGAGAGGAGCCTGATGAGGTTGAATAAGAGCAAGTGTGGGGCCCTGCTCCTGGGGAGGAACAACCGCATGTACCAGTACAGGTTGGGGGCTGACCTGCTGGAGAGCAGCTCTGCAGAGAAGGACCTGGAGGTCCTGGTGGACAGCAGGTTGGCCATGAGCCAGCAGTGTGCCCTGGTGGCCAAGAAGGCCAATGGAATCCTGGGATGCATTAAAAAGTGTGGCCAGCAGGTCAAGGGAGGTGATCCTCCCCCTCTACTCTGCCCTGATCAGGCTACATCTGCAGTGGTGTGTCCAGTTCTGGGCTCCCCAGTACAAAAAATACAGGGATCTTCTGGAAAGAGTCCAGCGGAGGGCCACAAAAATGATAAAGGGCCTGGAGCATCTCCCTTATGAGGAGAGGCTGAATGAACTGGGGCTGTTCAGCCTGGAGAAGAGAAGGTTGAAGGGGCATCTTATCAATGCTTATAAATATCTTAAGTGTAGGAGTCAAGTGGATGGGGCCAGGCTATTTACAGCCTCTTTTCAGTGCCCAGTGACAGAACGAGGGGCAATGGGCACAAACTGGAACACAGGACGTTAAATCTGAACACGAGGAAGAACTTCTTTGCTGTGAGGGAGACAGATCCGGCCAACTGAATCCGACCGACTGAACTTCTCAGTCACCTCTGCTAGATCTCAGCTGAAGGGGGCAGGGATCCAGTGACACACAGCCAGCTTCACAGCTGAGGAAGATCAATTCACTGGCCCAGTGGTGCCACAAAGCACCATGCATCTGTGCCAGGGCAGGGTTTATTACAGCTACTGTTACAGGCCTGATGGGAACTGATGGGTGGCCAGCACCTCTGGCAGTAAGAAAACTCTTAACAAGATGTCTAGATGTGAAGATTGGCAGCCCTCTGGACAAGGTCTTCTCTCACCAAGTCTTTCCTACAGCATGGCTGTTGGGCAGGCAGAGCACCAGCAGGACATTGCCTCCCTGCAGAGACACAGGGATGGTGCCACAGTGCAGGCAGAGGTCTCTGACCCCCCCGGTACTTCTGCAGAGCTCGGTGGTACTCGTGTCACTGCAGACACTCACCCCATCAGACTTCTTGTGGGTGCTCTGGGGGTCAGCAGCCCCCCTGCCTCCCCTCCACAGCCGCATGCCCTGATGTAATGGAAGACAGCAGAGAGCTGGGTTTTTTCACCTCGCAAATTAGCTGTGAAAATTCATATGAACACTTAGTTCTTTAAATATCCAGTGCTAATACTCCCTTTGTTTGCACTCAGATCCATTTCTAGCCTTATTTCAGAAATTAATCATTGCACACAGCATCCTTTTCCTCCAGCTTAACTCAGGGAAATCCTGTGCCATACCATCGAGGTTTCCCGTGTTTGCACATTGCCTGTTCACGTGGTGAGTTTGTGCCTGGATTACTGAAACGGTTTCTTCCAATTCCAGTGACAGGAGACAAAGCAGGTGAGCAGGTTCAGGACTCTGCTTCCCACTTCTGCCCTTCTGCAGAGCAGCTTCCCTGCTCACATGCCTGAGTAACCAAAGCAACTCCGACAGCTCCTGCTACCTGACACCCAGTGTTTGTCACAGGCTCTCTTAGCAGCATGTAGAGAAAATTCACTCCTGCCTGGTGTAAAAAGAGAAGTGCAGCAGATTAGCAGTGCTGTGAGAGATGGGTCCTGCACTGAAGGCACTGCGCACTGCCACAGCGAGCGGGGGGCCAGGGATTTGCCCTGCCTGGCTTTTTTCCCTCACAACATTCCCTTGAGAAACTGCTTCTTAAGCAAGTGATCTGTAAAATGGGGATAATCTTGCCTCCCATTGCTGGTGGAGATCAAGAGGTGAATGTTTTCAATGTTTGCAGGAACACTGGTCACCCAGCAGCACCTCCCAGCTGGATACAGTCAGCGTGGGCATCTGGAAGACCCAGTGGTGTTTTTCCTTGTACTTCTGTCTCTGGAAGTCCCTGGGAATACCCAGAGTCTTGTTCATGGTCTCAGCACCCAGCAGGACCCTCCTCTCTGACTCAGTGCAGCCGCATGTGACTCTGCTCTGAAAAACAGCATTATTTTTTCACTGATCATTTCGATAAGTGTAACCTTAAACTGAGCTGCTTTACAGATGAGCACCCAAGAACATTTTTAATCTCCTGTTGTTTACTTGTAACATCACGAATCACAGCACCGCACGGCAGGCGCGATCCTCCCTGATGATATAATTGCAGCACTCTCTACACACCGTGTTTTCTTAATTCATTGTATTCAACATTCACCTTTTAGCAAGGCGGGCTTTGATTCTCACATGCACATTACTCCATTTGAGACTAAACATGGAAATTGAAAACAGGACTCCTGACACAGCAGCCGGCTGTCTGCCTGCTGTGCTTCCCGACCTCCGCCGCAGCCTTTGCTACCGTCCCCCTTGAGAGCAGCAGTGTGCGAATGGCATGGCTTCCTGCAGCTGGACTTTGCAATGCCTGACTTGAGTTTGTTCCCAGCTTTATCTCCCAGGGTGTGTCTACAAGGTGAAAAATGCACCGGGGTTGTTTCGAGTTGCCTGTTCTTGATAGCGGCTGTCTCAGAGCTGCGTGCTGGTGGTGCTTGGGCAGGGTGCTGGGTCTGGTTGTCTGCCCAGCATCCTCACTGGGGCCCTCAGCTCCCTTCTTGAACGTGGATCAGGCCAAAACCTGTGGAAAACAGGGTACTGAGGAGCTCATTTCACACACTGCCTCCATGCAGCATCTGTTCTAGGGACAAGTGGTGAAATGACCACTGCTAGGCATCACTGAATAGTAGCATCCCCACACCCAGTGTATGATTAATTTACCCCAGACTACCCCAGAACTGTAAGTCTGTATTTAATTCAGTTGCGTTCCCAGCCCTGCCTTCACTCTCCCCTGACGATCACCAACACAAAGATCTGTCCCCAATCTATCTCTCTCTGTGCCACCAAGCCTTGCAGGAGGATGGCAGCGTTTTTCCAGGCTTGCCACCACACATCCAGCCCACAACAGCTGCTGCTGCACCACAGGGGGTGCCTGCGAAATAACAAGGGTGAGCAAACAACACCCAGGCTGATCAGCAAGCACTGTTACAGATGCCTTGTGGTCACAGAACGGATCCTGCAAAGCCTTGGATTTTCTTTTGTTTTCTTCCCTTCTCCCACTTCTTATTTTCATACTTATGAACATGCAAATGCAACAGGGAAATTTAGGAAATCTGTTTCTAAGGCAACTGATTAGGTGATGATGCAAGTTACCTTATTATTTGAAAGTCAGGATGCCCTGCATTGCAACAATCTTCTCCCAAAAAGGAGAGGGGAAGTTTTCATAATCCTGACCCACTCGAAGGCAGCATGGCCCTAAGAACAGCTTGCCTTGAGAATAAACCATGTGCCAGAAGCCAGCAAAATCCTGGAGGCAAAATCTCCCGCTTGCTCCCATGCAGGCAAAACTGGGGAAGGGGCAGCTAGGTAGACGTCCTGCAGTCTGTGGGGAAAAGCTTTCATGTGATGCAAGTAGCTGACCAGACATCCACCTGCAATTACATTTAATTATGAAGAAGAGACATCAGAGCAGCAACGATGCAGTACCTGAATGTTGCACTTAAATGCAAGGACACAGATGACATTGGACCAAGGACCATGGTTCCACAAAGTGATTCACTCGAGCTAAATTTGTTTTCAAGAGATCATTTTCCTGTGGTTGAGAATGGGCCTCTTCTGCTGCTGCAGACTGTGCCTTTCCCCGGTCTGACCTCCTGCAGCTCAGCGACAGGCTTTTTTCCTGCATTTTCCTTCTCCCTTCCTGCTCTTTCATTATCTCCAGTCTCCTCATACACTGCCACTCACCTTTCTACACAAACTCGGGCCCACACGATGTTTATTTCGTTTGACAGTGTCCAAAGACAAGGTCTGTGCATCAGGCCTTGCCTTTGACCTCAGCGCCCAGCAGCTGGAAGAGCTGCCTGCTGGCATACAGCTTCCTCCTCCCTGTGTCCTTCACCCCAGGCTGCTCCTCAGCCACAGAAATACTCGGAGCCACTGCACGCATGCAGCTTTGGCTTCTCTTTGTGTGCTTGTTTGGGTCCCCACAGGATCAGACTTTATCCAGAGTCCCCCAGACTGCCTGTACTGAGGTTGTCACTGCTAGCGCTGCTCCTGACTAAGGAGTGGGTTGTAAATAGCAAGGTGGAAGACTGAAACACCTCCCTAGACAAGATGAGAATGCGAATCACATCCATTTCCTTCCTAAAGGTGTCTCAGGTGAGTGAAAGCACTGTGGCCTACTGCAGCCCAGGGGACTGGGATCCAGCCAGCCCTTACCCAGTGAGTGACATCTCCTGCCTCTCCCTCCACACGCATCTTCAGCACTTTTGGTTTCTTCACAGCCTGCAGCCTAGTGTCTGCTGCCCATGTTTCATGCATCCCTTGCCATGGGGTCACCTCAGTTCTACTGATGGCTCTGGGGCCCTACTCAACCCAATGGACTTGCAACTTGGCCACTTCTGCCAGCTCCTACAGTGAGTTTCTCTGCATCTCTGCACAGATCTGGCTCCTTCCTACATGCTGGGAGACAAATCCTGGTGTTCTGAGGATCCAGGCAGGAAGAGGACCTGCTGATGGAGCCTTCAATGCCCTGCTACCTGGTGGCTTTCCAGACCCAGCTCATTGCTCACAGGATGCCACAGCAGTGACTGCATCATCCTTCACTATCCTGCAGACTCCTTTCCATTCTCCTCGCACATGCCCTCCTCATCATCTCTCACGCCCTGAGTGCAGTGCTGCAGACAAGCCTGGATTTCTTGTACTTCAGTCTGCCCTTCTTATTCCTCTAATGCATGGGATGTGCTGCAATAGGGGCCTGTTTGTCACTAAACACACAATCTCTGGAATTTAATTTCCCACTGAACCTTTTTGTTTCAGGGCAAGGCAGAGCCTCTGGTGCAAGTTCACTGGGGAAGGCAGTAGCCCCGGGTGCAGTGATGCTCGTGGTGCTCATGCCCCTGGTCCCGGAGCAGGGCTGGCATCAACTCTCTGCTGTGAGCTGCTCTCAGTGCGCATGTGTGCAGCTGTGTGCGTTCTGCAATGATTTCCCTGTGGGCTGGGGAAGAAAAATGAAAAGTAAAATGAAATTGCAAAGCCGCGTCTGCTCTGTGGGAAATGGTAAGGTAATATGTATGGCAAAGGAGGGAAAGTAACCCCCTACCACTTTCTAAATAGAGCCAGAAAGTGAGCACAATGCTAGTAAAACTAAATTGCTCATCGCCTTTGTCTGGAGGAATTCATACACTTAAATTAGGCTTGATTTTCTTTTTCCTTTTCTTTTTCAGGTGTTAAATACAGCATCTTGGAACACCCCATTGCAGCAGGACTTAGGGATTGCAGCTGAGCACTTTCAGAGCCCCTGTTCCCAGCTCCTCTCACACCACATCCATGGCTGTGCTGCAGCCACATACCCATCCTCCACGCAGATAGTACCCAGAGACTTGGGGGCATGGTTTGGCAGATCTGAGCAGGAGCCACATTATTTGCTTGGTGTGGGGCCAGTCGTAGAATCACAGAATCACAGAATAGTTTGAGTTGGAAGGGACCTTTAAAGGCCATCTGGTCCAACTCCCTGCAATGTACAGGGACACCTACAGCTAGATCAGGGTGTTCAGAGCCCTGTCCAACCTGACCTTGAGTGTCTCCAGAGATGGGGCTTCCACCACGTCTCTGGGCATCCTGTGCCGGTGCTTCATCACACTTACCATAAAGACTTTTTTCTTATACCCAGTTATTAGCTCAACACAGAGAGTTGCTGGGGTTTGCTTGGGCAGTCCTCTAGGGCCATCTTCACCAAATAACATGGACTTTGCGACATGTGGGAGAGGGGTGGCTGAGTCGCATCTTTCCTCTGTGCTCCCCAAAATGGGAAGCAGCCCAGGCACAAAATCAGTTCAGTGCAAATCTCTCCAAAACAGAGAACGATGTCACGGACTTCCCCTCCTTTCCTCACCCAGCTCAAAAGTGCTGCCCTCGTGTAACCTTCCTCAGCAAGTCATTGCTTTTAGTTTTAGCTGCAGCGAGGAGTTCACTCAAAGCCATTCTTTCTTCTTTCCTAGAGACAAACGTGACTGGACTTTTGTGCATGCTTTCTGGGAAATGCTGGCTCTGGTTCAACGCAAACAGGCTCTGCAGTTGCCTCGGCAAAGCATCCCAAGGAGATGGAGCTCTCAGTAGGATCCAATTAGGCTTTCCCCCTTCTCATATTTATTTTCCCAATTGTGATGTACTTCGGTGGCCAAAAGGAAATTAAGAATGTTTTTAGGCTGAAAACTCTTAATTTTTGTTGTAATATTTACTTACTTACTGCAATAATTAGGCATTAATTGTGATGGCCTGTCTACTTCCAACTTTTCATGCTCCTGTAAGATCTTTCTTGTACAGATAGGTCACATCAAACTTCACTCTGAAGGGTACTGCAAAATGTACACTTTTAGGATTTTTGATGTGTATTTTTAAATTGCTCAGGTGTCAGATCTAAACTAGAGGCAAGCAACAGAAATTCACTGTCATACAAATATCTGACAAGGAGAAAGAGCTGAACCTTTTACAAATCCATCTGCCCACCTCAGTTTCTTCTGTCATTCTATTCATTTCTCTGGTTTTTAATCCAGGAGTTGGTATTTGCACTGGAATGTTGTTTCAAAGCATTGTACAATATGATAAGTGTTTTAGGTGAGAGAACGCTAAGTGAATACAATTATTCAAACATAGTCCACAAAGCCTGATTGACCAAGGTGTGACCCTGCTCCTGCTCATAGCAGCGTAAATCAGGAGGTAACAACCCCATCACGCAGACCCGTGGCAGCGCTGTGTTAATTATTTTCCTTGGGCCGGAAGGTGAAAATCAGAATTCCCCAGGGACTCTCAACAGTAAAGCTTCACCTGTGTTCACCTGATCTGGTGATCTGGACTTCAGATCTGGACTTCCAGATCATCAGATCTGGTGATCTGGACTTCCAGCTAGGACAGGAGCGATTTGCCTTGCAAAACGTGAACTCTCGTTTTGCACGGCAAGCACAGCATTACTGATGTGAAGGAGCACTTGGGCTGGGAAGTGCATCCCCTATCAGGTTCAGAGCCATCTGCAGGCTTGGTGTGAGTGCAGAACACCCTCCTCCAGGCTACTGAGATGCTTACAGAAAGCAAGTGGGAAAACCTAAGCATAGCCAGAAGGGGAGTTTGACACCCAGAGTTATGTTGGTGTAAGGAAGGAGGAAACCCAGGACCTGATGTGGACACATCCTGACTGAGCAGCGTACTGTTACCTGCACGCTGCAGTAGCATGCTCATCCATTGCAGGCAGCGGTGCCAAATCCTATTTTCCAGGTCATCTATCACACCCGTCACTGTAAAACGTTATATAACTCAGTTGTACTTGCTATTCAGCCTGCATCACACCTTTGTGAGCCTTCAGCCACAGATATGGACAGATTTCACAAAATTAGGCCCAGACTGCTCAAAGGTGCCTCCTGGTGTTGCTGTTGTGGCTGCCTGTGTGCTGCCACCCAGCCCTGCAGTGCCGTCCCTCATTCACATGCACTGTGCAAGGACCACCAAGCATCACCCCAAAAGGCTATTGAAGTTTGCTGCTGCACTTACTGTAGTGGGCTTTCCAGTTAAATGTGTGGAACAAGCAAATGTATCCAAATTAAAGGTGTGAAAGAAGCAAATATATTCAGACAAGGTGCGAGTTACTCAGCTTTCCAGAGTCGTTTTCTACAGAGCTCACCCCATGGTAGAACCAACACCAACCCTCCCCTCCATCCTCTGGTCATGAGAAATAAACAGACCAGAGTGATGGATAAATGGGAGGATATGCTCAAAGTAGGAACTTGTTGCTTTGAAACCCCTATATACATGTGGAGTGCAGTGACAAGGCTGGTAGAAAAAAGCTTCAGTGCCAGGAACGTGACATCTGGGTGGCACTGACACGTATGAGCGGAGGACAGCTTCAGAGTGCCCAGCCCAAGTGATAGCCTGGGGCATCTCACTTGGGTTCCTTGGGCAGCTGCCCCAAAAGCCTGGTAAGGAAACCCCAGCACTGGGTAACTGAAGGCATCTGGGAGAACTTTTATCGATCAACCAAACCACCTGTATTCTCCCTGTGGTGAACAAAAAGAAGGAGAAATGTCCCAAGAGTGAGCCATATGGACACACATCTGGAAGCTTTCAGTGCACCAGAGTTCCATCCAAATGCGACAGTAACTCCTAGGGCTGCTGCACAGCCCTTGAGGTCTCTTTTGTGCTTTCAACATCAGCTTTCCATAGAAAATCAACTGACATAAGTTCCTGTTTTTTTCATGTGATCCACAGTGTGCAGTCCAGGATCACCCAAATATCACGACAGCTCCCTCTATCACTTCTTTACAATTTCCTATTTGGAAATTTTGCGAGAGGCAGAGAACATGTTCAAAAGGGGACAGTCCAAGAGGTAAGAGAATGAAGGTCCATCTAAGCAGGTCTTCCATTAGTAGGAGAGTGTAAAACTGGATGGGAGGAGAGCACTCCTGTCCCTTGTGCAGCTTCCCAAAGGCAGAAGCTGCTTAGCTGGAGACTGTGGCTAGCCTACAGCATTTAATAGCTCTACTAAGGCACATGGAAAATCGAGATGAGGTGATTGGCGGCAACCAACATGGCTTCACCAAGGGCAAATCGTGCCTGACAAACCTGGTGGCCTTCTATGATGGAGTCACAGCAACAGTGGATAAAGGGAGGGCAACCGACGTCATCTACCTGGACTTGTGCAAGGCGTTTGACACTGTCCCGCACAGCATCCTGGTTGATAAACTGGATAAATATGGGTTTGATGGACGAACCACTCGCTGGATAAGGAACTGGCTGGATGGCCGCACTCAGAGAGTGGCGGTCAATGGCTCAGTGTCTGAATGGAGACCAGTGACAAGTGGTGTTCCTCAGGGATCGGTACTGGGACCAGTGCTGTTTAACATCTTTGTCGGTGACATGGACAGTGGGATCGAATGCACCCTCAGCAAGTTTGCAGATGATGCCAAGCTGTGTGGTGCAGTCGACACGCCAGAGGGAAGGGATGCCATCCAGAGGGACCTGGACAGGCTTGAGAGGTGGGCCCATGCCAACCTCATGAAATTCAACAAAGCCAAGTGCAAGGTCCTGCACCTGGGTCGGAGCAATCCCAAGTACACATACAGGCTGGGCGGAGAATGGCTTGAGAGTAGCCCTGAGGAGAGGGACTTGGGGGTGTGTGTTGACGAGAAACTCAACATGAGCCGGCAGTGTGCGCTTGCAGCCCAGAAGGCCAACCGCATCCTGGGCTGCATCAAGAGAAGTGTGGCCAGCAGGTCGAGGGAGGTGATTCTGCCCCTCTACTCTGCTCTCGTGAGACCTCACCTGGAGTATTGTGTCCAGTTCTGGGGCCCCCAACACAAGAAGGATGTGGAGCTGTTGGAGCGGGTCCAGAGGAGGGCCACGAGGATGATCAGAGGGCTGGAGCACCTCCCCTACGAGGACAGGCTGAGAGAGTTGGGACTCTTCAGCCTGGAGAAGAGAAGGCTGCGGGGGGACCTGATAGCAGCCTTCCAGTACCTGAAGGGGGCCTACAGGAAAGCTGGGGAGGGGCTTTTTACAAGGATAGATAATGACAGAACAAGGGGTAATGGTTATAAACTGGAAGAGGGTAGATTTAGACCGGATATAAGGAAGAAATTCTTCACTGTGAGGGTGGTGAGACACTGGAACAGGTTGCCCAGGGAAGTCGTTGATGCTCCCTCCCTGGAAGTATTCAAAGCCAGGCTGGATGGGGCTTTGGGCAACCTGGTCTAGTGGGAGGTGTCCTTGCCCATGGCAGGGGGGTTGGAACAAGATGATCTCTAAGGTCCCTTCCAACCTGAACCATTCTATGATTCTATGATTCTATGTAAGAACAGAAAAGTAGGAATAATCGCTAATCATCATACCCCTGTGGGCAAACTGCACTTCCGCCTTTTTCTAATATTCCATGTAGGTGTTAACACTAAAACTGAAAAAACTGCTGGAAGTAAACCCTTTGCAAAGAAAAAGAAAAAGAAAAAGAAAGAAGAAACCAAACCAACAACATTGTGCAGGTAATGCAATTCTGCCCTGGGAGAGCAGCTGGATGCTGCAAAAGTGAGTGGCTTTGCTTGTGTGCTGGCAGGCAGTGCTCGGGTCTGGTGGAGAGGAGGGCCATGGCCAACAGTACGTGGAATATAGATGTGGCTCCTGCTCACAAATCTTGCCTGTCTGCTCTCTGCTAACATTTAATATCAGTACAGCTCATGCTCACAAACATTCAGAAGCCAGTCACCACAGGCTAACTCTGCATTTAAATATTTGTGGAGAGCAAATATCACATTATGTGTTTTGGATAAGAAAAATCGCTCTTTGCCTTGAGTTGGTTGGACGGATGACTGGCTGGGATGAATCACAAATGTTACAATCCAATACATAATTCCAGATTGCACGGTGCTATGGCACATGGTTATGTTCACTGATTTGATGGCTTATTTAACTAATCAGCACAGCAGGAGCGGTTCGTTTCGACTATTCCAATAAATGAGGGCTCTGTAATTTGCACATGCAGCTGTAATAGTTGCAATGCTTCATTCCTGCTGTGCTGCTTAGTTACATAAACCATCTAGTCAGAATCAATACTTATTTACTGTACCTAATCAACACAGTTTGAATCACAAACATTCTGAATTTGCATATAAGCCGAGTCTCCGCACTGTCCCTCAGGTACTGGCATTGGAGGGTTTCTTAATCTATTCAAAAGGGCAGCAGAAAATGATGTAAAACTCAGCTGAATAACAAACAGCCCTTGTGAAGGCTTTGTTAGCTCTTTTCATGTGAAACACACTGATGTGACATTCATAACAAGAGGCTGCTGGAAACCACGGAGGAAGGCTGCAAGAGCAGCCTCTCCTCCACGGCCCAAACCTTGACCGGCAATTTCCAGGCAGCTTTCAGTTGCCAGCAGCTGGGCTGACCTGCTGGAGACAGAGCAGGCAACGCAGGCCTGGAGCTCCTGTTGGAGCCTGGTGGTGCCCAACAACCCCTGGGGTGGGCAGGGGCCTCAGCAGGGCTCCGATACCACAGGCTGTAATGTGCAGTGTCTCTACCTGGGGCTCATAGGGCTTAACCATGTGTAATGCTGCTGTTCTTCATAAATCCTAAGCCTGAGTTTTCACAGAGTCACAGCATGGCTGAGGTTGGAAGGAACCTCTGGGCCCACCTGCTCCTGCCCTGCTCCAGCAGGGACACCTAGAGCAGGGTGCCCAGGGCCACGTCCTGGCGGCTCTGGCAGATCCCCAGGGAGGAGACCCCACAGCCTCTGGGCAGCCTGTGCCAGTGCTCCGGCACCCGCACAGCACAGCAGTGCTCCTGGTGTTCAGAGGGACCTCCTGTGCTCCAGGGTGTGCCCATGGCCTCTGCTCCTGGCACCGGGCACCACTGGCAGAGCCTGGCTCCGGCCTCTTGGCACCTCCCTTCAGGGATTTATGGACATTGATGGGATCCCCCTGAGCATCCTCTTCTCCAGCTGAGCAGCCCCAGCTCTCAGCCTTTCCTCACAGGAGATGTCCTCCAGTCCCTTCACAATCTCAATAGCCCTCTATTTGGCTCTCTCCATTATGTCCAGATCTCTCTTGTACTGGGGGGTCCCAGAGGAGGACCCAGCACTCCAGGTGTGGTCTCACCAGTGCTGAACAGAGGGGAAGGATCACTTTCCTCGACCTGCAGGCAATATAGCAGTGTAGAATACAATGCAGCCCAGAATACAAAAAGCTTTTGTAGCAGCAAGGGCACACTGCTGGCTCGTGTTCAGCTCTGTGCCCACCAGGACCCTCATGTCCTTTTCTGCAGAGCTGCCTTCCAACTGGGTGCCCCCAGCATGTCCTGGTGCCTGGGGCTGTTCCTTCCCAGTGCAAGGAGTTTGCACCTCTCCTTGTGCATTGGCCAGCAACTCACTCAGCTTCTTCTCACACTCTCCATAAAACACTGGCCATGACGTAACCAGGATGTCAGTGGGGTGAGCACTGCCATGCTGCGGGTGCAGCGAGCTCTCAAAGGAGCACTGGATGCTGGAGGTGCTGCTGGGCCAGGTGGGAACTGGGGTTCTGCTGGCCAGCAAAGGTGACAGCCAGGATCTGTCTGCTTTGTCATCCAAATGTGTACCTTTAGAGATTAAAATATCACCGTACACTGTGTCCATTTGAAAAGGAAATGGAAAATTCCATTTCCCAAGATAATTTCCCCCTTGTATACAATGCAACAGAGGGGAGAGGGAAGACATTGGAAAGGAAGAGGACTTCATGCTCAGAAAGATGTGTTTTTGAATTCTCTGTTCTCAAACAGGTTTGCCAAGTCATTTCTGGTTTAATTTCAATTCAAAACTTTTTTTTCTTTTTTTTTCCTTTTTTTTCTTTTCTTTTCTTTTTTTTTTTTTTTTTTTTTACCCTGGAGGAATGCACAGCCAGTTTGTCACAAACACGTTTAATCAGAGCAGATGGAAGGCAAAAGCTGGTGATTGCTGTGAGCTCATATTCCTTCTCTTGGTACATCTGAGGTCGTCTTCCAGACTCGGCTCCAGGCTTCGCAGTGGTCTGCACTAAATTGAATTTTGCTGCCCAAAGAAGGCAGATGAAAAGAGCTTGCCTGGGGAGGCAGATTTGATGCCCTTTCTACCATGGGTTGGGAGGAGATGCTGTCCCTGTTGGGGACCTCCTGCTACCACACACAGCATAGACTCTGCCCCTTTTGGGAACCGCAGTGTGGGGAGCTCTGTGTTTTAGGATGCCCAATGCTCAGTGCCCCAGTGCTCAAGCTGAAAGCTGAGCACAGGCACCTAGTCCCATTTTCAGTGTCCCTGAGATGTCTGCTTGGGATGGCAGATGGGGCAGCAACCAGGCACAGGTCTGGTTCACTGGGGCATCTCACACATATTGTATATCTCACACTTATCCTCACACAGCTTGCAAAACACGGGTAAGTAAGCCTTTCCCAACAGGGAAATTGTTAGATATTGTCTCCCTGCATTTGGAATGCACTAAAAAGTACGTAGAAGCAGCACATGGGCTCAAAATGTACGTGACATGAATTTGTTTTCTTACTCTCCCTGGAGCAGAGCACCCGCTCCCTGTTCCTGTGCTGCATCATGGGGCAAAACACCCCAGCACCAAAACACCTTGCAAACCACAGCCGTGTGGACATCAGTTGACCCTGTGAATGTCCCTCTTGCTTTTCTCCAGCAGAACTAGAGGACATGACAACAATCACATCTGCCTGCTCCTCTAGGCTTAGCAGAGTAACACAGCAGAGCCCACAAAATGGATTTACATGGCAAGTCCAGCACAAGAGCTGTGAATGGAGCTGTCCCAGCAGAATTAGAGCTGTGCCCCTGACATCACCGCAGGCTTTGTCCCCAGGATACTGACAGGCTCCAGAAAGCAAAGGCATGGCCTCAGCACCATGTTTCTTCTCCATGGTGCACAGGCAATAAAACATGCTTTTCTCTAACACAAAACAAACGATGTGGGCCTGTGAGACCTGAAATGTGTGTGCTTGCGAGACCTCGGAGAGCAAATTTGAATATCATTTAGGAATAATTTTAAGATCAGCATGCAGAATACTATGCCCCAGGATTAATTTTTTTGCTATTATTGGATTTTCTAATAAAAGGAGTCCTGTGCGGTGCCTGGGAAAAGCCTTGAAGTTTCCCCTGCAAGTGGCAGCACAGCATGCACAGCCTTGGACATGTCCTCCAAAATGCAACACGCTGCTTGGCCGCAGCATGCTTTGCACAGCATCTCAAAACCTGAACATGTCTTCTTGCTGGGCTTCGTGTGATGCTGAAGAAAAGCAGAGTAAATGGAGCAATTCTCAGATCTTGGCTTGCCCCAGTGCCCACAATGTTTAAGCCCTGCAATCAAAAGAAACAGATTTGACATGAGCCTGGGCAGACGCTGCATCACCTGCTGCTCTGTTATATTTCCAGGATGGCCCTGCCTGAGTTTGAGGAAAAGCTCTTGGCAGCTTAAGAAAATTGAACCCCCATATCCCTTCGTTCTTTCAGAGCATACAGGCAGTTATCCTGCCGCAAAAAATGCATTCCCCAGTGCATGGACGTGTTTTCTCAGCACACGAGCAGGAAGGCAGAGCACTGCTCTTGAGCTGCAGCGTGCCCCTTTTTTCCTTCCTGTTCTCCCTTCTTACTTGCTGAAGATGTTGTACGTGTGTTTGTTTTGCTGAGCTGCAAAGAACCCAGGCTGGTACAACTTGTTTAAAATGCATTGCGGCCAATGACGCATGTGGAGTTTGAGCTGGGCCCAGTGCACCTGTACTTCATAGCTGCTACTTTGCTGCTGGGTTTCTGTTCATGAAATCTGAACATTTATGAGCTCCTCACCATGTTCAGGCTGTGTATGGAAGCTAACAGAATAATGCAATCATATGTCTCAACATTCTTGGCTTCACTCAGAATGTGTTTTCAATCCTTATCTGTTCTCCATGAGCATTTCAAGGGATAGAGCTGAGGTGGGTGTGCTGCTATCAGCTCCGGCTGTGCTGGTGGCCTTGGACTTTGCTGAGTGCAGATGAGACAGTGACCTCAGAACGTTCCACCGAACCACGACAAAACAGTATCAAAAATTTTGGAACAAGTCAGACAAGGTCTGACCATTTCCCTGCTGCTTTAGATGCATGTCTGCAGCCAAGCACTTACCATATGGACACAGGGCTGGCTAAAGCTGCTGTTCAACTTAGGGAAAGTCAACAAAGACTTAAAAGCTTCTTTTTTTTTAGATGAAATGTAGTAAAGTACTGTTAGACTCAATGAAGAAAAGGCTTACATTTGTCTAAAATTCCCTGATCTTCTTGACCTGTTGTTCCCAGCTGGTGAACCATCCCCTATCTCTGTAAACCCTCAAGCTGGTTCCCTGATTGACATCTCCATGCTTGACAGAACAAGGAATGGTACCCCTGGCCAAGCTTCCCACCACAGCCCTGAGTCCCTGCAGGGCATCAGGTGCTCACCGGGAGCAGACAGCTCCATCCCTTGAGGAGGCATCTCATGGAGATTAAGCAAATGTGAGCCATGAATAAATTCAAAAAAAAAATTTAGAAAGAGAAGAAATTTGCCACAGAGGTCTTGGCTCACACCTGACCAGCCCCAGTTTGCAGCAGACTAAGACAGGGGTCTTGGAGCAAAGGGATCTTTATAGGCTTGGAGGTGCTCACCAGCACGACCTCCCGATGGGGCTCTCACTTACCAGCAGAGGGCAATGCCAATATGTATCTTACACATGTGGCTCCAGGATGGGGGTCATTTTGCTGCCTCTTACTCTCCTCCCACATGCAGCAGTTTGATGATGCATGGCCTGACCAGCACTGGCAAAGTAATCATCTCAGCCTTGGTTTCTCCTCTCCCTGTGGCTGTGACTGTGCAACAAAGCCTGGCAACTGCTCCCATCCCCTGTCCCTTCCACCCTGACATGATGCATTTATTAAGTGCATGCATTATGGCTGCTTCGTGCACGTCTGTCCTGCACGCGTCATGACGATCCCGATGAGAAGGATACTCAGAATCTGAAAACTGTTATTTAAAATGTTATTTATTACATCTAATGCTACAAATAGAGATTCTTAGATGAGATGAGACACTAAGAGGCGTTAGATAATCTAACATCCCTTTAGAAGCTGGGAACCCCAAGTAGCACAGCGCTGAACTGGCCTCTCATCATGGTGCATCAAAGCATACACACCCTTCCATAGAAAGGGTTGCCACATTTTGGTTATGCAAACCATGAGCATTACAGGATTTTTGTACAGGGAAACATCTCTGTTCATCATTTCTAGGGTGTTCACATGACAACCTGTTGGTACTCTGTTAGATAAAGACAAGGCCACAGAGGTGGTGCAGTCACCAGTACTGCATGGGAGTTGCCCACAGGCTCTCTGCTGCAGTGACCCAGCTGGGTCTGTTCTGCAGCCATGGGAGATGGCACAGCCCCGGATGAAGGCACGCACACATGCGCAAGTACATCCTTATTTGCATCACCAACTCCTCCTTGTGCAAGCTATTCCCATTGGGATCAACGCTGGCACCATCTCGGATAGGCTACCAACCACGGGGGTTAACCCCACATCTGGTGGGGCCAAGCTGCCATGGCTGTGGTGACTGGGCTGGGTGGAGAAATTCCACAGGCTGTCCCAAATCTTGGCAGCAGCAGAGTCCCCATCACTCCATGTCCGTATGTCACGCTCTGGTTGTGCTCCACCTCAGCAGGGATCAAACCTGGCCTGCTTCCCCCAGGTTTTGGGTTGGAGATGGGTAAACAAACCTGAACCTCCTTACCCACCCACCACAAAACACGTGGTTTTGTATGCATTTACATCCCCATATGTATTTTATTTGCTGGGCAAGCACACACCACCAGCAGCTTGGACACAGACCACAGAGGAAACAAGAAGTGCTTCAGATGGGGACAGCTGAAACATTAACCTAGGAACAATAAAAGCATTTAACAATGCTTTCATCATGGATTTGTTCATTGTTGGGTTTGTGTGTGTGTATTTTTTTTGTTTATTTTTCACAATAAAGGGCATTATGTTTGCCAGTGATTCTGATCCCCATTTTCAGGTAGCTGTGTTCCCTCTGACAGAGGAGAAATGCTGTCAGTCATCCCATTTCTGAAGGACACTCTCTTCACTTTTATCTCACATTTCTGCCAATAACTCTGTATATACCTATATTTATTTCTATCTCTATCCATGACAAATGAGAAAGCAATTCTGGCATGAATATACTTGTTCACATGCCGATTCCCCATTTGTTTGAATAAATTTCCCTCTCCGGACATCTGTCTACCGATCCATCCAACTACTCATCCATCCACAGAAGCAGAAAAACCCACAACAATATTTGCAGGAAAAAAACTAAAATGAGGCACTGTTGTAACTGTAATAAACTGTAAGTAATAGAGAACACTATTTTTAGATTTTTTGACAACTCATCTCTCTCTGATTTATGCTGCACTGCCAGTATATTTATGATGGGAAAACTGTATGAAGAAAACACATAGTTGTTAGCTGAGTTGTTTAAAAACTCCGTTTGTCTTAGTGCTGCTATTTGCCTTCAGAAATATTAAAAAAAAAGTCAGAAAAGAGAACTTGGAGGGGTATTCTGATGAAATCTTTCATCTGGTATGTTTTTTCAAGCAAATGCATCAAATAACAGGAAGAAAGCTCAGCAACAGCTTTCTAACAGGAGTCATGCAGCTAAGAAACCGATGTGTTTTAAGATTACAATTTGATCCATGAATAAAAGAGTAGTCTTCTCAGTGCTCTTACAGCTTGGCGGCTGTAACTGAAAGAGGCTGAACTTCCCCCAGGAAGACTCCCACTTTTATGCTGGTATGGTGAGGACCCTGATCAGTGTCTGGGGAAGACATACGGACTGCCTTTTGTAGCCCTCCTCGTCTCCATTCAGTTGGTGGCCATATCTCCTCATGAATGCTGCCAGACCACCTGGAAGAACCCAGAGTTTGGCAAGATGTCTCTGTCTGTCAGTCTAGTCTCTTCCATTGTTACTGAAATTTGCCATGTTTTCAAAACTTGTTACTCATTTTTTATCCTATCTTAAGCCTGTAACAATGAAGAAGATGAAAATGTGGCCCAAGTGTCAGAAGAGAGTATTGCGATGATAAGATCCATCACTTGGGATGTTTTCCTCAGCGTGTGTGCCATTAGGATAAACAAGGTGTGAGCAAATATTGGAGGGAAGAGCTTTGCAGTAAAGCTCAGATGGATTATATGGCTAAATCTTCCAGCTACAGCTTCCATGATTTTTCAGCAGTCAGAAAGAGATGTGGGAGAGATTATACACAACCAAGTCTGCGTCTAGCAAATGAGAAGCACCTAAGGAGAAACATTTAAATAAGATTCTGTACATTGACTACTTCATGTGGTGTTGACACCACAGTTCAGTACATCTCATTGTGAAGATACTAAAGGTACATCTCTTTTTGCTGCTTCACCCACACTGACTTTTGCATGATTGGTTGAAAGCTTGCAGTAAAATGTGGGAGACTCCAAGAACACTTAAACAGTGCCTAATAATTGACATTCTCAAAAAATTGCCCATTTTTGCAGCATTCTTCACCTTCTCCCCTGCATTCCTGTGTGCCACATCATTTCTTAGGTTGACTCTCCAAAAACTAATGGCACTACATTCCCTGCCCCTCACCAGGTCTTTGCATCTTTTGCCACCTCCCTGCTCTTCCAGCATCTCTCCAGTTCCTTTATGCAGTGCTTAAAGCCTTTCCCTTTGCATTGTCTCTATCTCTCCCTTGGATACAGCAGAAATTGTGGAGAACTGTGGGATAAACAGCAAGTGAGGGAGCTTGCTGCTTCATCAGTTTCTCTGAACCCTCTGCTGGGAATGGTCTTGGCCTTTCTAGGCACAGAAACATTTGCTGGTGTAAGCCCCAGTGAACAGGATTGTCCACCTTGGTTAAGCAGTCCTTATATGATAGGAACCATCCCTACCAAAATTGATGTGGAGATATGCCACAACACAGCCCTGGGCTTGTGTTATCCTTGCCTTATCCTTAAGATGATCCAGGATAATTTCCATGATTTATTTCTAAAGCCATTGAGATATTGGTATCTCCATTACAGGGAAGTGTTTCTATTAGCTCACGGCTCTGATACCATCACTGATTTACACGTTACTCTCTGTGCTGCGGCAGCTATGAGCAGCGCAAGGGCTGCACCCTGCCCTGGGATGCTCTGTCTTTGGCCTTCTCACTAGTTTAATGAGGATGGCTCCTCTATCAAAGCCCTGGCACCGCACAAGTATAAGAAGGAAAACCCATATGTGATTAGACTTCAGCGTCTTTGGTTTTAACATTAAGACTGTAGCACATTTCAAGACATGCAGCTTATGTTGCCAATAGAAAGATGCACTGATGACTGTGGATGAAATAATCTAACAGGAGACCGCAACGCGCTCTCTAGATTAGAAAAACAGGATGCTTAAGATACAGAGATAGAATAGGGGGAGTTAATTCTCTGGCAATTTCCAATATTTTCAGGATAACTTAGGGTATGCACATTGCAAAACCTGGCAGTCAGAAGAAAACAGATATGTTTCATTTCATTCCATGCCTTTCAGCTTCCAACAGCAATGATGTACTGTGGCCAAAGCAGTTGTTTGGGCATTTATGATCAATCAGGGTTACTGGGCCTTGGCCTTAGGTCAGAAGATCTCTAAGGGGTCATCCATCTCTGTGAAATGCTCCATGTCTCTTTTATTGCTGTTTAAATGATGAGCAACTGTGAATTACAAGAGTGGCATTGATATATATCAACTGGCTCAAGGTTGCTAAATCTGAAATAAATTAATAGAGGCAATTGGAGCACTAATTAGAAGTTTGTTCCCATTCACCTGTACTTTGCTGTTTATGTTGTAGATCTGGTAGCTGGACTGACTTGGAAGCTATCACAAAAGAAAGCGTGCAATGTTATTTAGAAAAAAAAAAAGAAGGAAGAGTGCTGGAAAATACAATACACAATTATCTTCTGCAGTGCAGTTTAATAAACAAGGTCTCTAGCATCTTATATCTTATATTCTTCATATCGGCATTATGAGCCTTGGAGGGGGATGGGGCGTAAATATAAGGAAAAATAATGAAAGAGGGAGTGTATTTTTACATGGTTCTCATCTTCAGCAAAAGAGAAAAGAAAACGTGAAATGAATCAGTTTTTGATAGATTATGCACTCTCAGTGGCAAAGAAAACTGTTCTAATAATTATTAACTTTAGTTTAAAATTACAATGACCAAAGGGATACTTACAACAGAATTTGAAGGAGGAAAAAAAATGAACCAAGGGAAAAGAGGAGCTGCTGTGAGCCACAAATGTTGTTTACCAGAATGAAAAGTCCAATACACCTCTCAGGAAAAAGCCAATGCAGCACTGGATATGCAAAGTGCCTACAGCCCTAATCTGAGGAATCACTAGGAAATTCTCCAACTTGGGGTGCAAACATCTGCCTGAGCTAACCCTCCGGCGTGTGCTTCCCCATGGCAGGGTGGTGTGTGTGCACTGAGCTGCGGGCACGGAGCAATTTTGGTGACTAAGTTACCACTGACCTCTGCTGGGAGGAATCGTGTACATCCAGCTTTGTGTCAAGGGTCCTATCTTGCTGATGTGGGATGGAGATGCCTTCGGCAGTGCTAAACATGTTTATGTGTGCATATTGTCATAATAATATCTGCATGCCCATGTGCAGGAGCCTGCACCTTCCATCCTCTGTGCCACTGTGATTTCCCATGTGACCAATCTGTATGAAAGAGTGCAATCCATCCCAGTACTTATAAAAGGAAATTTTCATTGCAACGAGGAAGACTTAGACCACCTGAAGAGAAGGATCCCTACCAGTTTCCAATGGGGTATAGAATCATGTGCATGTAAAGGTACGGTTTTCAGGCATCTTTGAGTTTCTAAGAGCTAACGTGCGATGAGGGAGTCCTAAAGACCTGACTTGTAACCAACATGACTGAAAAGGAAGGGTGTTTGTGAGCACTTGTGCATCTGCCAGCTGGCTTCTAATGAACACATTGCACATGCACTCAGTATGAGCAGTACTGTTTCAGATAAGTAAAGGTTTAAAATGGCAATGCACAAAGTCTGTGAGAAAGGGAGAGAGGAAAGAAAGCAGTGCAAGCAAAAGAACTCAAAGGAAGATGTAGCACACAGGAATGATCACCTTTCCCGTTTGAGTGAGGGCAGCACTGAAACATTTTGTAACTAAAGGAAAAAGGCTTCTCTCTCTATGCCATCCAGCGAAGACTTGTCCCGTTGGTCGCTCAGAGAACACAAGCTGAAAACTATTCATTGGAGAAAGTGTTTGGAGAGGAAGAGTTAGAGCTTACAAGCTGAATTCACTTATAATGAATGGTATGAAATAATTACTGCAGAGTAGAAAACAAATCAGCTGAACCTGTGGTAGAATAGCAAGAGAAGTTCAAGATATCATACGAAATTTTGGTCAATAATAGCCCAAATCAAAAGTGGTGCTGGCCATATAATTAACAGCACGCAGAACAGGACTACATCTGAAACCAGCTTTGTCCATGAATTGATACGTTTATGATGGAGCGACAAATCATTGAGATTGAACAACAAATGCAGACAAATAGGATTTATTCCCTTATTGAAATATTCTAGCAGCATTCCAGCTATCTGTCTGTTGCAGGAATTTATTGCCATGAGAACAGAAGATGAATCAGGTTTTAAGACTGGAGATAGCAACGAAAAGACTGATTTGGATTTTATTAAAAAAAGAAATGACAAGATTTAATGAGACAAGATTTAGTGTGGCTGAAGGAGAGAAAAGAGTCCATATTACAAGGCCATATTACAAGAAAAAGAAATGGAGTTGTCCACAGAGATAGATGATACAGAAAAGGCCAAAGGGAAAAGATCTGAGTTTCATCGTAAAGAGTTTGCATTGGGGTGGTGGATGGCATGCACAAGCCAGTGTCAAAGGGATGAAATGCAAAGCTGAGAAGGAGACGTTAAGCTGGGTTTGAGGCTCAGCCAGAGAAACAGTATCCCAAACTCTGGGAGAAGGCGTAGTTGTCACTACGGAATATATGAGAGGAGGAAACAGAGAAATGAGAGGAGACATCAGGAGGCAGGAAAAATATGTAAATGTAGGAGGAGAAGGAAGCATACAGCCATTAAAGGAGGGAAAGAAACACAGCTTTTCGTTCTATTGTAGACATTCCGATGATCCAACAATATCTTCACCTTGAGTGTTTCTTAACTAGGGAGGGAAGCTGTAAGAAACAAAGGGCTCTGACAAGAAAGGGCCAGACTTAAAGGGAAAAAAAATGCAGTTAGATGTCATGTAATATAGCAAGTGTTAGTCCATTTTTAGGCAGCATATGTGAAAGCATTAGTTGGGAAACGGTATTAATCAGCCACAGAGATAGATCCTGCACTAATCAACATTTCCCTGAGACCTTCAGCCGCACCCTCATGCAAAGCCATTTGCCATCCTCCAACTGGGAGGCAGCACAAAAGGCAGCTCTGGCAAGTCCCGTGTGAAAAGAGAAAATCACATCCTCCCTGCTAGTCAGTGGGCTATTTCCATTTCCCTTGGGCTTTGCGGATTTTTAAGGCAGTTCAGCCTTTGACAAGCAAGAGTCAACTGGAGGCTGACCCCTTGGAGGCGGCAGCAGGCGGCCACCACTGTGAGCCTCCCACTGCCACCTCCTGGTGGGTGACATGAGCCTGGGCTTTTGTGGCAGGATAGGGCATCCTTTCAGTTGTCTCACCTAAACCCAGGCTACTCTTCAATATCTCGGTATTGGTTTAGTTGTACTTATCTGAAGGAAAAACACTCACTTCAGTTCTCCCACTGCTTCAAATTCCTATGGAGATACTTCAGCCTGTCTTTCTGCCATTGAAGGATTTTGGGACACGGTCACAGACACAGTTAAATGCAAGCTTCTGTCTGTCCTTGCAAGGAACAGACTGTGGTACTTCTTTCCCACGTGCATTTTTGTCATATTACACATCAAAAACATCTTTAGAGAGTTTTGCTTGTCCTCTGTGGCCTTTCCCAAATGGCCTATCCCAGTGCTTGCTCTTGGGGACAATTAAGTCCTTACGAGCTTCCTGATAATGCAAGTATGGATTCTCTGGAGTTTATTATAAGGAGGGAGATCAACTTTTTGCACGGTCTCATAGTGATAGGAGAAGGGGAAATGGCTTTAAAGTAAAAGATGGGAATTTTAGGTTAGATGTTAGGAGGAAATTTTTCACTCTGAGGAAGATGAGGCCCTGGCACAGCTGCCCTGAGAAGCTGTGGGTGCCCATCCTCAGAGATGCTCAAGACCAGTTTGGATGGGGCCTGGGCAGCCTGAGCTGGTGGGTGGCAGCCTTGCCCATGGCAGGGGGTTGGGACTGGGTGGCCTTTAAGGTCCTTTCCAATCCAAGCCGTTCTGTGATTCTATGACTCTATGATTCTACGAATCTTGTCAGAGTCATAACTCAGCCATACAGAAAGGTACTTTGCCATGAACAGACATGCACATAAAGATTTCCCACCAGATTTTGACAGTGCTGAATGCAGAGAGGAGCAAAAATGCCTTATGGGCATGTGCTAGAGCTGAAGTAACAAACTAATCCCAGCTGCTGGGTGGTAGTTGTGGAACAAGGTAACTAGGGCAATGCTGGGAAATAAATTTCAGCACAAAGCCTAAGGCTCTTGGCAGCATAAAACCTGATATTACTGTACAGTCAATATTAGGCTTATTAATAACAAATAATGCAGAGTTAGCAGTAACTTCCAGAGGAGGAAGACAAGACTGGCTCTACAGAAGTTAATTTAGATTTTTTACATTTGTTTATTTCATTACCCAGAATAAAATACAAGTAAATACTATAAGAGCTTTGTACAGGCAGAGTGGTGTAAGTTGTACTCATCAATATTAAAGCAATTATCTATATGGATGTAATATCAGTGATTTGTTGCAGTGACTGATATATAAAACTTGACTATATTGCTATTACATGCTCCTCTTATAAAATGGCTAGGGAAGAATGCTGGATAATAAAGCTCCAAAACTCTCTGTTCAGTCTTCATCATATGAGGTAATAGATGAATTTGTCAACCTGATTTGATGGATTTCAGTTTGTGAAGGAAGCAAGTAGAAAGTACTTGGGTTGATCTGAGGTCCTGCTGGTATCTGCTGTATCTACTGGAATCTGAGAAGAAATCACAGTTTGCAAATTCCTTTGTAATTTGAACATTTGAGGTGGGGTCCGGGTCTAGCCTAGGACTCCTCTACAAAGGCATTCGTGCTACCAGCTCCTGCCATATGCAGGAGCCACCCGGTTATATTTGGTACCATGACACCTTTGCAGAGCTGGCAGCTGTGACAGAGTAATTACAGCAGGTACATATCAGAGTAAATTGGCCAGGATGTCTTCCACCATTTAAAATCACAGAATCACAGAATTGCAGGGGTTGGAAGGGACCTCAAGAGATCATCGAGTCCAACCCCCCTGCCAGAGCAGGTTCCCTACAGCAGGTTGCACAGGTAGGCGTCCAGGCGGGTCTTGAATATCTCCAGGGAAGGAGACTCCACAACCTCCCTGGGCAGCCTGTTCCAGTGCTCCGTCACCCGCACCGTGAAGAAGTTCTTCCGCATGTTGGTGCGGAACTTCCTGTGCTCCAGCTTAAGGCCATTGCCCCTTGTCCTGTCCCCACTGACCACCGAAAAGAGGTTCCCCACCTCCATTTGCCTCCCGCACCTAAGATACTTATAAACATGGATCAGGTCCCCTCTCAGCCTTCTTTTCTCCAGGCTGAACAGACCCAGCTTACTGAGCCTCTCCTCATAGGGGAGATGCTCCAGGCCCTTTATCATCTTTGTGGCCCTCCGCTGGACTCTTTCCAGGAGGTCCCTGTCTTTCTTATACAGGGGAGCCCAGAACTGGATACAGTACTCCAGCAGAGGCCTGACCAGGGCAGAGTAGAGGGGGAGGATCACCTCCCTCGACCTGCTGGCAATACTCTTTTTAATGCACCCTAGGATCCCATTGGCCTTCTTAGCCACCAGGGCACACTGCTGGCTCATGGCCAACCTGTCATCTACCAGGACCCCCAGGTCCCTCTCTGTAGAGCTCCTCTCCAGCAGGTCATCCCCCAGCCTGTACTGGTGACATCAGCTGACACCACAAATGACTACGTAGGGATGTACAGGCAAATGAAACCAGTTAATGAGGACAGAGGAGCCTAGAGGGTCACTGAGTTGAGAATTGGCATTGGTGAGCCCCTGTATCCATCATGCCTAACGTCATTTGGGGTGCCCTAGGGCATCCCATTATCATGTCTATCAGCCTCATGTCAACACTGAAGGACCTCTAAATGGCGTTAGACCCATGTATAAATTAAACCTGGAATAACCATTGTTGGAAATTTAGACCTCTCACCAACATGGAGACACCCTCATCTGGTTGTGATCTTACCCGAATTGCTTGTGAGAGTGTGAGAGCACTGAGGGTGCATGGACCTGTTTAGAAAGATCTTTTCCTGCTCCTTTTTTTCCTGCAACCCCACGCAACAACTCCATGACTATCTGGTGAGCACCATCAAGCTTGTCTGGGGATGGGTTTGTGCCTGGTAGACTTTTCTCCCTCCAGTGAAACTCTCTTGCTGATCAGATTTGTTCCCAGCCTTTCCTAGATGTGGTAGTTCAGAGATGGCCATGCAGTAAGTAATGAAATAAATTCTTGACACAAAGCTTCTGCCTGACAGTTTTTTTCCTAGGTTTCTCAAGTTTCCCTTAGTTCAGTTTGTGTGGGTGGTAGGTGCCCAGGGAAATGGTTGGCTGTGGCTGAAGGGCCCAACGGTACCCATGGCATCACTTGCTGCGCTCTGCCCTTTCCATCCCTTGTAACTGGTATAAGGAGGTCAGGTACGTTTGTGTATGAATGTTTTTATGAGTTCATTCAGCACCTAGAAAATCCCGATGTGTAAACAAAGTGGCTCTTTCATGCCAAAAACCCATCTTGTGTGACTGGTGGTCCCTTCAAAAATGAGAGATGGCTGTCACAATCCCAAGGCCCCCAGGAAATCAAACTTGTAGCAGTTTTTCAACTCAAGTGTCACTTCATCTGCCAGGTGTGGTGTGATCCAGAGCAGTGAGGTCCTTCGAAAATTGCAATTTTTCAGGTTATTGATCAAATAAATTATCAGCTACACTTTTCATAATAGGTAGAGAACTTGACTGGGTGTAAGTGTCTGTGAGCTGAGCTCATGGACTTTATTTTATTTTGTGAATGCTTGGTTTCCTTGCTTTATAGAACTGAAAACTTTCCTTGGGATGCTAGTAGTTCTTCATCCTGCTTTATAGATTGAATTTAGAAGTCTCTGTTCCATGCACTGCCAAAGAAAGAGGTGTACATGTATACCTCTGTGGCATACACATACCTCTGAGGTGTGTGCACAGGTGTGGCAAGAGAAAAAGAAAGGAAGAAAATAGCTGTATGGCAATGGCACCCTTGCCCAGATATTTTGGGTCCAAACCTTGTTGCACCTGGCAGATGCATAGGGTCAGCTCTGAATGTTTTGGCTAGGTGGTATCATACCTTCCTGGGTGATATCGTACCTTCCCACCTTTCAGCTGCTGCATGAGAGCATTTTTTCAGGGCATTTCTGGGCAAAGTCTCTGTTTACTGAGTTTACTGAGAACTTACCTGTGAAAATTTTCTGAAAGACAGAGTCAACACATTCTGATGCTCTGACCCAGAAGAGTGTGATGTTCAATCTTGATGGTCATCCTTAAGGGCCAACCTTCTTGAAAGGTGGTGTGAGTTTTGAACCCTTTCTGTAAATTTCACTTGTCTTTATCTTTCCAGGCGCATTGACATTTCCAAGCCTTGCACTGTGCAAAGACTCTGATTGACAGCAACCACCTCTCCTCTTATCCTTTCTCTGGAGTGCTGGTGACTAGAAATGTACGAGCTCAGACCTCCACTCCCGAATGTCACATTGCATCAGCATCATCCCATCGCCATAGAATTACTCTAACACAGTGGGAGCTGCAAGAGCCCAGCAGAGCCTCCTGACAGGACTGGCAGATATTTTTAATTGTTTGAAAGCATCATTTTAACAGCCTTAAATCAGTCAGAGCTGACACAGGACTGTATTTGTCCTCAAATCCCAGAGGTCTCTCCCTGCATTTTAATATGTGGTTTGAGAGTATGCAATTTGCTGATGCAGTGTATTTTTAGCAAGAAGATAGGCTTCTGTTGTACTGGCTCAGGAAAGTGAAAGTTTATCATTTAAAGAGTTTGTTGATGCCATCTGTACCTAGGGATTTACTTTAATGAGCTCGCTCTGTGTGCTGCTATGTGACGTCTGCATTTTAAAAACTTGCCTTGCTTTATTGAAAACAATCATATTTAGAAACACCAAACCGTATGTGGTGGTTAACAGTATAAATGCTACTTAAATTTCTAAGTGTTAGAGCAGGATTTGCTTCATTTTTCTTCATAATTCTGCAAAGCTACTCACATTATATATTCAGCTCTACCCGTAAAAATCTGAAGTAGTCACTGACCTCTGTGGAGCTACACGGAGTTTATATTGGTGCAACAAGGCAAAACCATTCATACTTGTTGGACCCTTCTTCCAGCTGGAAGCCTTCAAAGACAGATAAAAAATTGCTCACCACACTTGCAGATTAAGAATGTGACTATTACTGTTACTGCTGCTGCTGTAGGTGATGCAGCTACATAGCATTGGCTGCATTTTGTATACGGGAAAGTTGAAATATGACAAGTTTGAGTGCATGGCTCAGAGTCGCACGATGGAAAGCGGCTGAGAGTCTGCACAGTGCAGAACACCAACGGGGATCATCCAAAGTAGGCTGCCAGTGCACCAGGGTGGCTTCATCTCTCCTTTAGACAACTACATCATAACCAATAACTTAATGCAAACCTTCCCTAGATGTCACTGGCTCAGGGTCACCTGAGACCAAGTGGTGCAACATGGTTCATGTCCACCTGCTTAATCACTCTTCTGTATGCAAGTCCAGTACTGGCCAAACTCTCTCCTGACAGGCTCATGCCGTGACCTGGGTAGTCCAGGTGTTGCCCAAGCTTGTCAACATGGAACCATTCTTGAACAGGAAGAATCAGTCTTGAGCAGGAAAGGAACAGGGTTCCCTTCCTAGAGAGTCAGAGAGTCAGAAGTGTAAAAGCAGTTCAGCAATCCTTTGTCCCAGAGCTGCCCTCTGAATCACACATGCTACTGTTGATTTATTTCTAAGTGATGGCAGAAAAACAGTTTCTGTCATTTTGGAACTCCCTTTATTAGTCTGCATGTAGGTTTTATCCTATTGAAAGCAGAGGCAGAAGGCTTCTGGCTCCAAATAGCTTTGACATTGGACATTGTATTAAATCAGGGTTTTGTCAAGACCCCAGTGTAGGGCCCCCACTAGTATCTGCAGAACACCAGCTGTAAAAGGAGCTGCTTTTTATCACTCTTTTCAGTCTTCTTTCCAGCTATTACTCATTTGTCTTATTGTGTCACACGCACCCCGCAGCCTTGGGAAAATATTCAGACAGGCTCAGTGCTGCTGATGCTTCACGTTGTTAACAGCCCACAGCTCTAAAGACAGCATCGTTCCAAGAGCTAAGATCTGGACAAATCTTTTAGACCAGTGTCTCTTGGATTCCCCTGCCCACTCTGCCTCTCCAATATGCGACACTTAACCATCGTGTGATGAGCATAAGCCAGTCACAGAGACTGATGTATGTTAAACTTCCTATACTGCTTCTCTGACTGCAGCATGCATCTTCCTCTCTGCAACTGAACGGCTTTGCTTCCTGGACTGGAGCAGCAAGATTTGCTGTCTCCCTTTCCCTCTCTCTTTTGTCCCCTTCCTTCCCTTTTGCTCATGCCTTTGTGTCACCCTCTGTTTCTCTTTCTTTTTTTTCTTTTTCCATTTCAGTACATTCATTCCTTCCCTTTGCTGCCCTCTTCCTATCCTTGGGTCTGTGCCCCCTCTACAATTTTCTGCAGATGAGAACTGATAAGTGTAACTGAAGACAGCAGCTAGCACCAAAACACAGTTATAACCATACCCCTAGAAACAAGGAGCAGCTTCCAGCATCAATATCCACACAAAGATACTACTCACTAAAGTCACAACCTTATCAACGTCATCTTGCCCGGGTCCACCTCACCCAGGCTGGATCCTGCCTTGGGATTTCCTGTGCTCTCAGCGGCAGCAGTGACGAACTAGGGTCTGCCTGGCCATCTCCATGTCCCTTCCCACTGTGGGCCAGGCCATCTGCAAGCTGTACTGCTCAGCAGTGGGATCAGTGACCTCTGCCTTTGGCATCCATTTCTCATCTGACAGAAATGTGGAAATATTCAAAGAAAGTTGTCTCACAGAAGAAGTCTAGGCTTGATGTCATAAGCTGGCTCATGTTGTGATGAGTTATCCCATTAAAAAAACCCCATCTATTTATGATTTCTTCCCTACTTCTCTCCTTGTCGCTACTGGTTTACCCTGCCTTGCAAAATCTTTCTCTTTTCTTCTTGTTTCCTTTCCTTCCTTCTCTCTCTTGGCATTGTTTCTTGCAGTTACGGTAATTCATCGAGTTAACATAAACCAGCAGTCTTGTGATAGCCAGTAGCTTCGGAGATTATCCATTTATAGGAGTCATTTATAGGAGACATTTATAGGATTTGCTCTGGCCCATCCTATGTGCCCTAGCAGCCAGCTTCCCTCTCCAAGCTGGGAGAGATCTAGCAGACAGAGTTGAAGGCTGAAGAGCAAACATCTTTACTACGTCCTTCAAGCACTGGCTGACCAGCTCTTGGTTAGTACTGCTGCTGAAGAGGGAGAAAAAGAGATGTACATAGATGAGGCTGACAAGTCTGTTCTCCTTTAAAGAAGGGTCACAGCAGGTAGTTCAGGAGGAAGGAGCTAGAAGATAGAGGCAACTTTGTACTGTGGGTCCTCCGGAATCAGACCTGAAACTCATCTCTTTTTACCTTGTTATCAACAATCCTATCACAAAAAGTGAACATATGGTGACAAGTTTGAAGAAAAGAAAAATTGCGGCTGAGGGAGCTGGGATTGTTTAGTCTGGAGAAGAGGAGGCTCAGGGGAGACCTCATCGCACTCTACAACTTCCTGAAGGGAGGTTGTGGTGAGGAGGGGTCGGCCTCTTCTCCCAGATAACTACTGACAGGATGAGAGGGAATGGCCACAAGTTGCGCCAGGGTAAATTTAGACTGGATATGAGGAAAAACTTTTTCTCTGAAAGAGTGGTCAGGCACTGGAATGGCCTGCCTAGGGAGGTGGTGGAGTCACCGTCCCTAGTGCTGTTCAAGAAGCGTCTAGACGAAGTGCTAAGGGATATGATTTAGTAGCTTAGCGGGTAGGGATGGTGATAGAAGGACGGTTGGACTAGATGATCTTGTAGCTCCTTTCCAACCTAGTGTTTCTATGATTCTATGATTCTATGAAAAGGACTCACACACCATGTTGAAAAGACTGTGGGAAATGGAAAACAGGAACATTTTCAGTAGAGCAAAATGTGAGACCATTTATCTTTGAGAATATCCACATTGCTAGATAAAAGAGAGCCAGACCAAGCCCAGAAGCTGATTATCTGCTTCTCTGAGAGTCTGTTATATCAGTCCCAGATCCATTCTTGAGGGCTCCAGATAGCTCTCTCCAGGTTCTTCTGAACATCAGTGTGCGTGTGAGCTGGTCTAGGCTGCTTGGCCTCAACTTTTATCCATCAGAATAGACATTACTGTAAAGACTCACAACATGAGTGGATGAATGGCCCTTCTCTGTTGGAAGCAATAAAAGAGGGGGCAAGCAGAGGTGTATTACCTGGGCACAGGGCAAAGAGGCATTCAGCCTCAAGGAGGTGCACAGAACAATGACCAGGATGATCAGGAGATACTGTGCCGAGAGTATGTGACATGCTTGCAGAAACACAGAATTATTGAATGGCTGTGGATGGAAAGGGCCCTAAAAGCCACTCAGTTCCAACCCCCTGCCATGGGCTGGATGCTCCCCACCAGATCAGGCTGCCCAGGGCCCATCCAACCTGGCCTTGAGCACCTCCAGGGATGGGGCACCCACAGCTCTCTGGGCAGCTGGGCCAGGGCCTCACCACCCTCTGAGTGAAGAATTTCCACCTAATATCTAATGTAAATCTCCACTCTTTCAGTTTTAAACCATTCTTCCTTGTCCTATCACTATCAGGCCATGTAAAAAGTCGCTCCCCCTTCTGTTTACAAGCTCTCCTCGGGTACTGGAATGCTGCAATGAGGTCTCCCCAGAGCCTTCTCTTCTCCAGGCTGAACAAGCCCAGCTTCCTCAGTCTGTCTTCTCCAGCCCTCTGAGCATCTTTGTGGCCCTCCTCTGGACCCACTCCAACAGCCCTGCATCCTTCTTGTGCAGGGGGCCCCAGGCCTGGACTCAGTACTCTAGATGGGACAATCCCCTCCCTCTCCCTACTGCCACCCCTCTTTTGATGCAGACCAGGATACAGTTGGCCTCCTTAGCTGCAAGCACACACTGCTGATTTGTGTCAAGTCTGTCCTCCACCAGGACCCCCAGGTCCCTCTCCACAGGGCTGCTCTCATGGAGTTCTTCTCCCAGTCTGTACACATACCTGGAACTCCCCCAACCCAAGTGCAACTCCTTGCACTTGGCCTTGTCATATTTCATTAGGTTCACAGGGGCTCACTTCTCAAGTCTGTCCAGCTCCCTTTGGATGGCATCCCTTCCTTGTTTGTCTAGCAATAAATTAAAATAAAGTTATTTCTTCTCAATAATACATCTTGCAAATAAACTCTGAATGGAAATAAACTATGGCAGGCACAGGAGAGTGTCGATGCATGAACAAAGCATCTGTGACTGCATTTAGGCCAGAAACCAGGAAATTGTTTATTGCCATCATATGGAAAAAGAATTTCAAAGAAACATTTTCCCATAGTAGTACAACTGCTTTTCAAACTCTGATCAGTTTGCGTACATGGACATATGATGTTGTTGCTGGCAATAGAACAGCACCATTTCTCAGGAGATCCCCTCCAGTGCTGTGTCTCTGTGGTTTTCGTGAACAAGAACTGAGAGATTTAAGATGGGATTTGTCTTGCCCAAGAGTAGCAATCTGTAAGATAGAAAAAAAGGCTCAGTGAATCACTTGGAGCTGCCATTAAAGTCAATGGGGCAACATCCCCTGCATTAGGGTGGAATAAACCAGCACTGGGAAATGCCCATCTCCTTCTGCTGATTATATGGGGAACCAAGAGGGACTTACGTATCAATCTTGCAGGCATCTGAAGCTCAGAAACCACTGCTGTTTTTTCTCCAGCAAACCCTCTGCAAGGCATAGTGAGAGGGAAAAACTGTGTTGGGTCTCACGGGTTGGTTTAGATGTGGGCAAGAGCTCTGCAAAGAGAACATCACTAATAACACCAACGTGTGATCACCACCACTTCAATGGCGCGATAGGGCAGGGTGTGCCCATCTGCTGACATAAACCCAAACAGCAGAAGGAGAGTGTGCATCACAGTGCTTATGGAAGATGATCTCTGAATTACAGTAAAATAGAGATAACAGATCTGGTTTTCCACTACTCAGCTTATCAGGAAACCACCAGCAACTCTAAATACCAGAAAAACAGACAACTCTTGGGCCTCCATCTCACAGGATGACTCACGGAGGAGGTGGAGACGTCCTGACTGATGCTACAGCCACGAAACACTGACCTAATATCTGGCCTGCACAGCAGGCACCCACACAGGAAACCTCAGTAGTGCTGGGGAGGCTGGGCTGGTGGAGCAGCCTTTATGTTGCAGGCAGCAGACCTGCAGGAAGGAAAGGCTGACCTTCACCAAGACCGAGCTACATGCACCTAGAGGAGAGAATTTGCTTGAGGAAGCTCTTGCAATGGAGAAATTTGGGGAAAGATTGAGGAAACAGAGCTGGTTTTTTTACAAAAATACATCACAGGTCTACAGGGAGCTATTTCTGCCTGATTGTGTTTTATGGGAAGAAATGAAGCCATATCTAATGTGCTGCGGTGTTTTCAGAAAATACACTGGAGCTTTCTTCACAGCCCTCCTGCTTGGGACACATCTCCAGCCAAGGCTATCTAAAGTGAATCTCCTGCTCTGGGGTTTTGTACCTCACCACAGGCAGATGTATATGGGATGCTTCAAACGCACATCATCATGACGTGATCTCTCTCTTTCTGTGTACTGTGTGCTGGTACGATTTCCATTACAGTGTGGTTGGTGAGGTGGAAATCCCTGTTCTTTAAGGCAGTGCCTTGCTGATTGCCATACGGTTCTGGTTCAGAGTTAGGCTTTGCTTCCACACTCATCACATGCAGGTTCATTCTACACCACAGTATGGAAGTATTGAGGTCTAAATAATCTGAATAGTTTTAAATTATCTGGCTTGGTCCGGAAAGCAGTTGTCTGCACCAGGACATACCTCCATGCACACGAATTTGACCTTCATGTAGTTGTGTTCTCCATGCTCACTTTTTCCCTACTCAGACCTATTTTTCAACCTCCTGTAGAAATTAATGCATCTGTTAACATCCTTTCCTGTGCTATTTGGTTTTGGGCACTTCCTAAATACCCTGCTTGGACTTTGAAAATGCAGCATCAGTGCAGTTTTCATCTCATTTTATATCTTCCCACATTTGCTAGATGCAGCTGGGCAATCCCACAGTGTATGAGCAAAAGTCCCCAGAGCCACAGAACAATCTGACTGCGTTCTGTTACCACCTCCGCTTATAGCACATCTTCTCTGAAACAATAAAATTTGATTGCTTCTTACACTTTTGTGTATGGGAAGAAGATATAATACTGTCTTCTGCTGGAGGAAGATTATATTGGCCTTCAAATCAATTTCAATTCCTCATGAGTCTTCAATATAATTTTATTTCATCTTTATTTTTGGGTATTACATTTTCATCGCTTCATTCTACTTTAAAAATTGGAATTCTCTTGATGCCTTCCACAATGATAAATTAGTTATAATTGGGAACATTGCTCTTGATGGGAGAGAGTAGTTTTAGGTTAAAAGTGCTAAATATTTTAATAGAATCTGCTTACTTTCTTCAGTGCTGTTTTGAAGGGTTTGAATCTTTTCTAGATCTCCCTCTTTTCCTTGTGAAAATTGGAGCACTCTCCAATGAAGTTTGCACTGAACTTCTCAAAATTTAACGTTCATCCTCATTGCTCTTATGGTTTTGCTGGTGGTATATGCACCAAACACAGGCATTTGCATTTTGGTGTGTGACATGTCCACATTTGGTAATTATATTTCACAACACCTTTCTGTTTCCACTGCAGGTGTGAAACCTCTAATAGCACATTTAATCTGATTGACAGCAGATTTGCTTGTTTTTCTTACAGACTGTAAGGATCTCTGGAAGGGTCTACGGATCCCACTGGTCTGCACTCCATAGGGCAAGAAATGTTCTGCTATATCACTGTCAGGCCAAAAATCTGTTCTTTATTTCACAGCTGTCAGTAGAGATTTTTGAAATCTTTTCCACATGGTTTTCATGTATGTGAAAAATGGACAGACAGCTTGTCAACTTCTTTAAAAAAGACAGCACGTTGAAGGCTTTACATATCACCTCGGGCCAAAGTGGGGCTCACAGTCAAGCTGGAAGTAGAAGTTCTCTGATAATAAGGATGTTAAGCAAAACTTAGCAATATGTAGGACAAGAGGTTCAGGGTGTTGGTTTTTATTTATGTATTTATTTATAATTTTTAAAATTTTCCCCAAGAGAGGAAAGGGCTTCACCATTGCAACATGAATGTCAGTACAACTCTTAATGGCCAAAGTTTCACTCTTCTGTGCATAAGATCTGCACTGTAATCTGGTAGTGCAGAAGGAAGGGTTGGTTAGTTCTGAATGCTTTATTTTTTAAAATCTATTCCTAGACACTAATGGAACACAGTTATAAAAGACACCCATCTTGAAAAGTTTGGCACTGGTTACAAAATATTTATTCATTAACTTCACAGATTAGCATATATAATCATGTAAATAAATATATAAGTGTACAAAAATAATTGTGAGATTGTGTGTGTATGTATATATAGACACATACACACATGCTTTTCTTACCATACTGCACACGTGACAATAATTACCCATCTTATTCTGGTTAAGGTATTTTAGTTTTCTGCTGCTGCCTTTAATTACTGTATGTTAAATATAAAATTCAAGACGAATGTGCACTGAGAATTTAGGAATATGAACACAATTCAAAGGCAAGTATGCTATGAGACGATGTGATGGCTATGATAATGCATATCATCAGACAAAAAAGTAACATCTTGAAATGTACTGAGTATGGAAAATGAAGAAAATTCTGAGCTATGAGCTCAATCCAAGCAACTTGGGCGTACTCCTGGGTGACTTCAAAGGCTCTTTCCTGGCAGACTGATGAATTAAATGAATTTCTGAAATGGAGATGTTGCCATGAGTATCTATTCCTGGCAGAGCTTTCATAAGTTCCTTACTTTAATTTGTTGTTTTCTTAGAAAGCGTTTGGCATTATTCCCCTAGCTGTTGGCTTCTCTTTCTGCCATGACCCTGATTCCCTATGAAATGTGCAGCTGGGTGCGCTCTAAAGTCAGTATTAGCAATGCTTAGCTAAAAGAGTTCTTCCTGGTTCCCGTCCACTGGGATGCCAAGGTGAGAAGCAAGGTGTCATCTACCTTTTTTTGAGTGAGGCAAGGGAAACATGCAGACATAAAGGTACCCTTAGCCCCCCAAGATGGTTGGGGCTACAGGAATGACTGCCATCCTTGCCCATTCTCTTCTGACCGTGTATAGATTCTCTGCCAGTGCTTTGGATGGTCTCCAAAGCCATGTCATCTCATCAGTTCAATTTTTAGATGGTGTATAAAGTGTACAGGTAGAAATAGCAAAGTGTACTGAAGAGAGGGGATAGAACAGGTGATGTTTTGTCTTGGGAGATTCTTTCTGTAGGGTTTCTCTGCACTGACATTACTGATTTGGTTGGAAGAGTAGCTCTGCGCAGTCTTAGTTTAGAAGCTGACTTAAGAGGACACAATCATCTAAAGGCTTTCATGAGGAGATTCAGTGGTTTTTAAAGGCTGATTCAGAGGAAAAGTCTTACCTGGGGCATGGTGTTTGGAAGGGCTCATGTAGATGCTGCCTGTCTTTGCCACTGTTTGCTCATGGCTTTGGAGACACCCAAGATAATTTAAGGGGAGACAACAATAACACTTTTTTGCTCTTGCCAGTATAAAGCATGACAGTGGAACTGGTTTCTGAGGAAAATTTGTCACTTTTACATTTATTCCCTCCGTTCCCCGTATCACAACCTGAAGAAGATCTTCTCCTTATTGACAGGCTGACTGATCACATCATGTCCTTGCATGCTGCTGAGCTTTGCTGATTGTGAGTCAGGCCTGCAGGATCCCTCCAGAAAGACAGGGCACGCAGTCTTCAGATCAGATAGTCAGAAAACAGCAAGGGGCACCACAGGCCATGTTGGTAGACCCTGAGGTCATCTTGCTCCTTGCAAGCATGGAGATAGGTTCTCTCTGTGAGAACACAGGCTGCTATTTGAGCAGCAGTCATCCCAAAAGTAAAGGGTAAAATGAGAGACCCTGAGATTGGAGAAGGTCTGCAGGTGAGTTTAAGCTTCTTTGTCTGTGTTGGCTTGAACATCTTGTTCCTCTGAGGATGGAGCAATGTGTTCTTCTATGCCACTCCCTAGTGGGCCATCTGCCCATCTGCTCTTATGCTTCCTTATAGCACATAGCCCATCTAGCTACCTAGCCCAGCAAGATCAAATACAAAGCTCTACCCAAGAGCTTTGAAGTTAAAGTGACGGAGAAGAGGCCAATCTTGAATTGTACTTAGTAGTAACAACTCAGAGAAGGTGGCAAGGCAGAAATATCACTTGGGTGTACTCCTTTTGCCATGAAGGTTGGAGGCCTGCTGGAGCATCTCCTTCCATCTGGTCTCTCCTATCTGGTTTTCCTTCCTCTGAAAACCAGAACATAAATGTGTGGGGAGGACTAAAGCTTTGTGCTGCTGTGGAGTCAGCTGCAGCTGGAGCATGCCCAGGGAAGAGGAAGATCCACAAACATGGCTGGCCGGTGTGCTTGCTCCTACCACAGGCTGCCCAAGTGAGGATGCACCTGTGAAAGGCTGATGTAGCAGCACCGAGCTGCATCCTCAAACACTAAGCTCCACATTCTGGAGCTTCTGCTATCAGCTTTACGTAGGGAATTCTCCATGCTTGCCATCAGCCCAAACCTAGTGCCATGCAGAATGGCTAGGTTCAACGTCTTCAGCAGCAAGGTTCAGTGAGATTCAAAATTTAAAAAGAAAAAAAGTAAACCTGAGGGCACTGTTTTTTTAGAGCATATTCACATTTCTGGGCTGGTTTTAAATCTTCTCTTTTAGTGGTGAGGGACCACCAAAAGAGTCAGCTCCAGCTGGAGTAATAAAAGCCCTCAGAAGATGTATGATGGCTCTTGGGCTGGATTATTTTTCTCATTCTCTCTGGATTTATGCTTGTAGCTGCCAAGAAAAAAAAATAAAAAGCTAACGTGCAGTCTGCAAGCAATATCTCAGCAATGAGCAAAGTATCCTTAAAATAATTTTTCCTGGAACTCTGGCAGGGGACCCATTGCAAAGAGAAACCAAGCACAGGCGGGGGTGTCTCTGCTGTGGAAGGCTTGTTGGGCTGGGCCTCAGGACAGGCCTGAAGCCATCCTTCCACGGGTGGCAGGGCTCCCTGCCTCCATCTGCTTTGTACCAGAAGCATTTTGTGGTCATGCCACAGCTGCTTCAGAAAGCTGAGGAACAAGATGACAGTGGTTTCCCTGGGAAGGGACGAGTCCCAGCTTCGTCGACTTTGTTATCAACTTCTGTATCCCATCATTTGAAACACAGCCCTCAAAAACAGGCACAGACTTGCAGTGGGAGGTCACCAGAAATTAATTCCAGCGCAGAAAGCTGGCAATAAGGTAAAAAAACATCTGCACAAAGTGCAGATCTCCTCCTCAGGGAATTTCCTTTCCAAAAATTGTGTATGTTATGAAACACAGCTCCACTGTGAGTGAATCTTCCCCAGTTCATCTACTGTGGCTGCTCAGAGGAAAGCATAACACCAGCAAACGTGTTTGCTCCTCATCTGGAAATGTGGACACCCAACGTGATGAGCAAACCTGCCAGGCACCAGCCCAAGCACTCAAGCTCTACATAAGGCAGTGCAGATGGCAAACACCAAGGTCCAGAGCTTTGTTTCTTCAATTTTGCTCACATGAGCAGGAATGTGACTTCAGTGACCAGGTTTGGGCCCCAACCTTACGCAGCTTTATGCTTTCAGCTGTAAAATCTAAGGGAGTGGAAGTGGTGGTGGAAATTAGGCCAGGTTTTCTGAAAGGCCAAATGGGAATTTGGGACAAAGGAAGCTATTTAATTCCTTTGGCCTCCTTATGCTTTTGGCAGGTGGATGAACAGATGTAACTACAGAACATCAGCTGCATGCGGTTACATATATTGCTTATCTTTCCAGATGTCTAGAAAGATTCTTGTATATACATGGCACAATGCTGTGAGAGGTAGAGCGGTGTGGGAACAGTCATATAGCATGGCAGGTCATGGTCAGTGCTGACCAGAAAGCTGAAGTGCCTCAAATAATACTGGGCTCTCTCAGGACATCTGCATTTGCACTTTTACCACAGTCTTTCAAAGAGACTGTCATTTAAACTAGCTCAGATACCACACAGGAAATCAAAATATTAGTCCAGGGGAGGGGTCACTGTTGAAATAACATCCTGCTCCTCCTGACTGTGATTACGCTTGATTATTTTGGATGGATTTTATTTTCCACTCCTGTCAGCTGAAGGAGCAGCAGGTCATTTCTGTCTTGACCATCCCAAAGGACCAAGAGAAGCTTCAACAGCTGTAAGACAAGGGGAAAAAGTCTGACCCCTGCTCTGCTGCCAACACAATGTTCTGTTGCAGCACAGAGCAATATCCAGCTCAGAGAGGATGCTGAGTAGCAATGTACCCCTTTCTCCAGACTCTCACAGGAGCTTAAGCAAAACATAAGCCCTGGTAACAGGAGGTATGTTGAGGAAGACAGAGGATACATCACGACAAGGAAAATGACACAGAATAAAGCATTGCTTGCAATAATACATATTACTTGTATTTATATAACGAAGTATTATATATTTTATATACTGTATATGACACAATACATATATATTCCACACACTGTATATGTATTATAATTTATAATAATCATAAATTGTAATGTTTATATTATAATTTAGACTACTATATGTAGTATATTGCTTATAATAAGGTTCTCCAGTCTCTGTTAGAAAAAAACAGGTTGCTCAACAGTTCTCTTCCAACTCACGCCAGTCTTCCCTGAAAGACTTTCCTTCACCATTGGCTAGTTGAGGAGTAATGTTTGTCCCAAACATTGTTTATTTCCTCTAGTCTGTTGCACTTTCATTTTTATGCATATGGAAAACTCTTTTGTAAAACAGCAAGGAGCAGACTTGTCCTACGGGAGGGCATGGGGTCACATTTGGAAAACAGGAGAGGCAGGAAGCAAAGGCATGTCCGTAGTCCATGAAAATGTGGTGCTCCCCTGTGCACTGTGACACTGCTCCATCAGGCAAACAGCCACACACGGGCCTGAGCCAGGATGAAAACACAAACGTGGAGAGTAGCATTTCCTTGTGCCAAGGGTCAAGTGGCTCAGGCTGCAGCAAGATTACTTTAGAAAATCTCTTTTGTCTCTGGTGTAGCTTTGGACTGAAAAGTTGCCTTTGTCTAGAAATACCAGGGCTTTCATGAATGAGAGGAAAACACACATATGAAGCTATATTTACAATCATTTAGGGGTATCTAAATCATTTAGGATCACTTAAAGTCTTCATTTTCTATACTCACGTCTCTTTCAAGCTCAAAAATTTAGCATTGCTTTCACTTTCTTGGAGTGTAGCTATTCATAGATTCTGTCTCCTAAAAAATTGAGGAAACATTTCACAGTACTTTTTAAGGGTAGGTGGTCCCTTGAGGGACCCAGAGGCATTGCTAGTAATTTAACTGTCAGGAGCTTTATTTTTCATAATAAATATGGCGGGGGTTTTTACTACATTTTTGCAATGTTACTTCCATGGTGAAGAACCCTGGTCTTATGCACTGTGTGCAGAAACACACAAAGGTATCAAAAGGAGAAATGGCAGTGAGCGTGAGCATGGCATGTTATGCTAAAACTGCACGTCTCTAACAAGGATGATCTTCAATCCTTTTGCAAGGAAATAATACTTAGAAAATCCCTTACTATATCCACACCCCAGATTTGGACTCACTTCACCATTTTCTTGCTCTCACACATCCAAAGACATTTGTCTCTTGTGAAATGATAGCCCACTTAACAAAATTCAATCCCCACGTCTTTGTCTTTCTCCCCCTGCACTCCTTGTTAGCTGTGCAATCAATACAAAACATAACTTCAGCAACTAGTAAATCTAGTTTATTGAAACATGATGTTGACAGTCAGTTCAATTGCTAACAGAGTTGTATTATGGTCCAGGCAAAAAAACAGTGACCTCACAAGAAAGATAAATGTATGCTTTGAATGCAAATCTACCCACAAATAGAGTGTGTTGGGATAGACACAGATGCAAACATGAGTGAGATTAGGCTGTGGATAACAACCTCTAATTATTTTCCATTCCCTTGTAGCATTTAGGGTATACAGTACCTCATCAGAGGCTCCAAGATTGTCACTTTTCCCAGAAGCTCTGAGATATTGTCACTTTTCCCTGCTCAGGACAACTTGTGACAAGGGAAAATCACAGTAAAGAGGTTGCTCCCTTTCCTTCTAATTATTTGTCTGTTTTCTCTTTGCACACACTACCATCTTGGTCCCACTGCCATTGCAAACCAGTGGTATTGCTCCCTCTTCCTTCAAAAGCACGGGACTCAGCACCGCAGGAGCTCATATGGCTTTGGTAGACCAGCTCTGAGATGTGCCGTGGACACATAAGTCAACGTGAGCTATTGAAATAAGGATCTGGAACATGAACATTACTGAAGATTTAATGATAAAACTCTGTGCTTACATCAAAGACAGCACAAAATGACTAAAACAGATTGACTCTTCAATTGAACATGACTCATAAATAGCAAAGGAAAGTGTGACTTTCCCAATGACATGCCAAGTATTTTTCCACCTGACCAGCAATGATTTGTTTTCTGCAAATTTGAGACAGAGCTGAAAATAGCTAGTTAGAGTTATTTTTGCTTGGGAGTAATAATGTTCGGTTTATTGAGTGTTTTCTTCAACAAAGTTCAGAGCATTAAGAAAGCACCTCCACTGGCAGGAACCTTCCTTTGGGTGGATTTCACAGGGAAGGAAGGCTTCCAACATTGTTGAAGATTTCATACAAGAGGCTGCTTTCCTGGGGAACATGACAAACCTTTTCTTTTTATTCAAAAGTTAGGGAATTTTAAAAAACTTCAATGTGGTCAGAGTTTGGACTCTGTTTTTACTTAATTGTTACTGTTCTGATTTGTAGTAAACATGTTAGAAAATAGGCACTTAAAAATGTAGGCAGCCATTTTGTGAGATTTTCCAAAGTATGCAGAGGTGTATCTCCCCATTGACTAAATAATTTTAGTTTGCCTCTGGATCCCTGGATGGGTATGAGCTGCCAAACCTCCAGTCCTCCAGCTCCATGCCAGCCCCCGTCCTACCCTCACTGCCAACAGTCACATCATTCCTATCATCCCAGTACTCACATTGTTTGCTGGAAGTCATCATCTCACTTGGTAATCAGTGAAATGTTAAGCAGAATGCCTCAGTGGCCTCCTCAGAGGGGAAAATTTGGAAATGCTAATGCCTTCTGAACAGCCTGAGCCAGCATGGCCCCATTTGGGTCTCTTCTTGCTTTACAAAGTCAGCCTCAGGAGAGAGTATCAGCAATGTTTTATACTTCTATTACATGTCAACTTCTGGACAGTGTTTGAGAAGAGATCTGGCAAGGGATTATGAAGCTGTTGAGTGACACAGCATCTAAGGCAGGCGCCTCTACACACACACAGGGAAATAGAGAGCAAAGACACTAAGGTGAGCAGTTTTCCTTCAAATCACTGGTTGTGTATTGTGAAATAAATGGACTCTAGAAGCAAGGCAAATCCCTTTTGTTCCCTTGTCCTGGGGAGGGTGGACATTAGAGGTGTATCTACAGTGCTCGACAGGAGAAAACCAGAGATCACACCTCAACACCAGATCACACCTGACCTCTGATCACCCATGCTGCTGAGGTCCTGCCTTGGTTTTGACCATCTTCAGTGGACTTCCCCCGGACACTTTTGTTCCAGAGGGGCCTGGCACAGAGCAGTATGGGTATGAGGTGGGCAGCACCATGTAACTTCTTTCATCAAACAGTATGGATCCAGTCTATATGTCCCGGCAGGTGTACGCATGTAATTTTGCAATTCTGCACCAGCTACCTGCGGTATAAACTTCTGATTCTTGCTTTGAAATTTTCAGCAGCAAAGTAATAGAGCACGGGGTCAAGGCAGCTGTTGGTGGCAGCAAGGCAGAGCGTGACCACCAGCGCTTTGTGCACAGGCAGGCTGGCCTGGCTGCAGCCGCCAAGCATCAGGTGGACTGTCCGCAGTACGTGGTACGGCAGGAAGCACAGGAGGAAGAGGATGAGGGTGATGATGATGGTTGACAGTGCTTTCTTGTGACAGATGGCCTTCTTGCACTGAGGAGTCCTGGACTTGAGCAGTGCTCTGATGGCAAAGATGTAGCAGATGATAATTGTGCAAAAAGGCAAGATGAATCCCACAGCAAGGACAAAGCTGTTCATCATGAGGAGCCTGTCTGTGCTGCTGGGGTGGAGGTCCAAGCACTTGGCTGGGTTCCTGTACCCAGCGATTACTTTGCTCAGCAGAGGGCTGGAGGCTGCCAGAACAAAGACCCATATCACCGCACACATTATCTTGGCATACTTCATGTTTGTTACTTTCCAGCTCTTGAATGGGTAGACGATGGCCATGAAACGAACCACGCTGAGCACGGTGAGAAAATAAATGCTGCAGTACATGTTCACGTACATGGTGTAAGTCATGATCCTGCAGAGGATATCACCAAATACCCAGTGTGATCCCAGCAGGTAGTAGGAGGCCCGGAAGGGCAAAGTACTCACAAACATGAGATCTGAAACAGCCAAGTTCTGCATGTAAATGTTTACCGAGGTCTTCCTCTGGGAAGGCTGGAGGAAAACATATATGGAGAGACTATTTCCAACAGCACCCAGGAAGAAGATAAAGATGTATGCAATGGGATAAATGACTTGCTTGAAGGCATCAGTGCTACAGTTGAATGAGCTGTTAGCAGAGCTGTCATTTAGCGACATTTCGGAAAAATTCATCTGGAGCGAGGGCTCTCTGTCTTTCTGCAAAAGTAAAAAGCATTGAAGTCAGTGCGGGGCTGCAGCATCTGCTGGAAGTTCAGTGCTAGGACTGTTTCACAGGGCAGAAGTTACAGTGGAAATTAAAGGCTCCTTAATGAGTAATCACTTGTGATGTCCCTGTAAATGAACATCTGAAGATGCAAAGCACTAAGTAAGCTCTAAACAGCTTCAGAATTACAGCAGCTGGTTCTTTTTTTATCTCAAACTATGTAAGTGCTAGCTTTTAAAGGTGAATGTTATGCATACATTTTAATGGCAATTCCACGACCTCTATGCAGAATAAGCCGACTTGCCATCAGCCATTTTGTAGCAAGGAGGTTTGGAGTCCCCAGCTACTTCCTATGGAAACATCAAAAACTGATCAGAAAAAGAAATCAGTATCCACTAATAAGTTTGCGCTTCAAATTAGGATGAAAAGTCAAAACAACTGAATTTGCCGATAGGAACTAGCCACAATTTCTTGGTATGTTATCTGTTGCTAACAGTGTGTCACTGAACATTCCTGAGTGATACCGAGGCCGTATTGATGTACTTCAATATGTATGAAGTCAGAATGTTTTGACCTGAAGTCATTCATCGTTCTTTTTTAACTCTCTCCACCTCACACTGCATTTCTTCTTTCCTCTAATTGGTTCCCTATGTCTCTTTTTGTGGGACTCTTGCTTCATTTACTCCTTTTTCAATCTTTCATATGCTCATTTCCTCTAAATCAGACAGCTACAGGCACTTCCAGGGCTGTCTGCATTAGCAGCCCTAATGAAAAAGGCCTGTGAAAATACAGGCTGTGTTCATAGAAAGTGATTTTCCCCTCCATTAGTCTGTATTTCAATCAACCACTGATCACTAAAATACTCCAAATAATATATATATTTTTTTCTCATTCGAATCTATTTCCTTGCTAAACTCCTAATTTCTTCCCTCAAGTGACCTGCAGGTAGTAGTATCTTAAAAGCAGGTCTCCAGTTCTGTCTCTTGTTTAACAGTGGGGCAGCAATCCCCTCGCTGCATATGCTAGCATATCCAGAAATGCACTGAAAATTTTTAGCCTAAAAATCAGAACTATATGAAATTTCCAAGTGTGTGAAAAAAGAGCTTTTATTTTTTCCCAGTGAGAGTGATAATGCGACAACGGCACATGATTGTGGGTTATCTCTTATTTCAGACCTCCCAGGCTTCATGATTTTGAGTGAAATTATCTGCACTCTTAGAGTCTCACTAGGTGGAATCTGGGCTCTAGATTTGTGGTCCCACTTACCCACTGTGGTACTGCCAGTGCTGCTGTAAAGGGGAGCTCGTTTGTGAACTCACAACTTTTCCCATAGTACAAGAGCTGTGCTATGTTGAGGGCAGCTTGTGACTCCTCCAGGACTGTGTGTCAGAGACTGGATCCCTTAATTCATCAACCAGATGTGCCCCAGAAGTCACCTTTGATGTGGCCCCATGGTGAGAGGGAGCGTGGGAAATGGGACCTACCCTGGCTGGGCTCCCAAGGAGCAGGGCCTACCTTCTTGTAGCAAGATGGGACTGTGGCAGCTCTGGGAGTGGGGGCTTCCACTCACAGCAGCGTTGTGACCATCCCCACAGTGCCTGAAATCATCCCTCCAGAAAACAATGACAATATCTCTGAAGTGTTGAAGCACTAAAGATGGAAGCGGGCAAACTGAACACCAGTGCTCTCCTACAGGAAATCCCCTCCTCATTTGAAAGACTCTTCCCCAGAGAAGTGGATAGACAACATATGTATCCTAACGCTTCCCTTTAGGGCCACGAAGATGATCAGAGGGCTGGAGCACCTCTCCTGTAAGGAAAGGTTGAGAGAGTTGGGATTGTTTAGCTTGGAGAAGAGAGGGCTCCGGGGAGACCTCATTCCAGCCTTCTGGTACCCAAGGGAAGCTTATAAACAGGAGGGAGAGCAACTTTTTACACGGGTAGATAGTGATAGGACAAGGGGGAATGGATTCAAATTGAAAGCAGGGAGATTCAGGTTAGATGTTAGGAGGAAATTCTTCACTCAGAGGGTGGTGAGGCCCTGGCACAGCTGCCCAGAGAAACTCTGGAGTGCCCCATCCCCAGAGGAGCTCAAGGCCAGGTTGGATGGGGCCCTGGGCCTGATCTGGTGGGTGGCAGTCCTGCCACAGCAGGAGCTGGAATCAGATGATCTTTAAGGTCCCCTCCAACATAAGCCATTCTATGATTCTAACAAAACATTTGCAGTCCAAGGAGATTTGAATGGTTTTGGTACTCTATACAAAGTTAGTATCTGACATCAAAATTCTCTATGTGGGATCAGGAATCAGTGTTTCTCCTAATGGAAGTCGGTCACCTCATTTTACAGGGAAACATCACATCCCAGTGTATTGCAAAGGGAAGAGGACTTCTGATTGTGTTTCGCTATGGCCAAAGCACCCACACCTTTAGAAACCACAAAATAGGGGACTGAACAGGAGGTTTTTCAGGTCAAAGACTGGATCTGTAGGGTTCTACAGAAGTCTTCAGAAGGGAGATTGATGATATGATTGAATATCCCTCTGAGAAAAAAGAGAGAGGAAGGGACAATCTGAAAAGGGATTCTCTCTTCAGTGGTACTGGAAGATTTCTCTGCTGGAAGCTTCCTAAGAGGAGAACCTATTCTACATGTGACTTTCCATGATGGAAGCTACCAGGTAGAAGCATCCCAAAGCTCTGAAATCCACCTCGGCAGGAATGAGAGTGCATCTGCTGAGCAAAGGAAAGGTGATCCGTGGAAGGCTGTGTTGCTATGCTACCAGCTTTATGGTAATGATAGTGCAGGATGTACAGGTGAAGGAGTGGCATTGTACAGGAAGGGCTACATAACTAGCAACTGCATAAAAATATTATGGCTGAAGAGAAGCACTACGAAGTCCTTAAGGGCAGACAGTCCATCCTGTCATAATGGAAATACAGTGCTGGGACTGTGCTACCAAACTCGTGTCACGATGACGGCAGTCATCAAAAAACATTAGGTGAGATTAAAAAAGCTGAAAGTAGGCAGTAAGAGCAGGGAATTTCAGACATCTTCATCCAGATGTGATGCTGCATCAGAATGAGATATGCAACAAATGCCTAATTCCTAGGATATTTAGTTCTACAGTCCACAAGACAAGATGCTGTTTGATCCCTAGTGCTGCATGGGTCCTAGTTCAAGCAGTTTTGGAGGACAGGAACTCTGTATAAGCAATCACTAGAGCTCGCTCGCTTTGGCAGTGCTGTGGGACAGAGGAGCAGACGCAGAATGAAGAAATCTACAGAATTTTGATGGTCATTTAAAAAAAAAAAAAAAAGGAAGGAAAAGAAAATAACCAAACAACAGAAAATTCAACAAAACCTGTGTTAGGTCAGAGGAGCCAGCCGCACTGGACATATGTGTGCAGAAATTATACAGCTGAATAGATAAGTGAGAAGCCAATAAGTAATCAGGATCAAGTGCCATCCATATGAGCATCCCAAAGCGTCTCACATGTGATGCTGCTGGCCAAGGCACATAACCCACCATTACAACCAAGCACCGTGCCAGAGGACTATTGTATCACCAGTACAGCTTTTTCTCTATGACAACAGCTTGAGAGAGGAGCTCAAGGGCTGTGAGTCAGCAGCGTTTGTGCTAGGATTTTGCTCTATCAAATAGTGTCATTGTGCTCCCTGTATCTGTTGTTTTTTCCATAGAAGCAAATAGGAGGCATTACTTAGGGAGCAACCTATGTGTATGCATATACATGCATTTATACAGTTGGATTTGTCAAAGCTTTTGACAAAGCTCTGCACCAGAGGCTTCCTAATGAACTCCTGTGGACTGAAAGCTGGCTAAGGGGTAAGAAGCCAAGTGCTGGGTTTAACAACTCTGCAGTGCAGTCTTACAGAGTTTGGTAACCAGACCAGATTTATTCAATACCTTTATCAATGACCTAATGAAGACAGTTCTCTAGGTTGGCATATGTCATGCTGGAAAGGAGGCAGATGAGCATTAGTGGAGTTTAATGTAAGGTGATGCATGGTGGAGCAAATAATCTAATCCATGCCTATGTGATACTGAACTTGAAACTGGCTGTTACAATCAGGAAAGGGCATTGGGCATCAGTAATGGAGTCATCATCAACTCTTTACTGAGGTTGTATCTTCATTAGCTGCAGCAGAAGCAGACAGAAATGAGGGGCATCACCAAGAAGACTGGGATAATGATGCAGGGTATCATCCCATATAGTCTTCCTGCGTCCCCCCAGAGAGCATGCTGTGCAGTTCTGCTCTGCACCCAAAAAAAGAGATCACAGAGTTAGAGAAGAGGCAGAGGGGGCTGAGTGAAATCACCAAGGAGATGAAGCAAGGACTCAAAAGCCTGGGTCTCTTTAGTATGGACAGGAGAAGGATGTAGCCAAGGTTTACGGATTTGTGAATGTGGTGGATAGTGTGAATCCACCAATATTCATGCATTCCCGCACGGGGTGCTCAGTGGAGCTGTTGGGAGTCTGTGTTCAGGCAGATGGAAGAAGGCCTTCCTCTGTGCCATCTCCCTCTCTGGGGGAGGTGAACTGGAGGGGACTGCTCTGGGAAGAGTAAGTGGGGAACACTCCATTTCCAGTCTGAGAAAGTTCAAGCGGAGGCTCTCACATCTGCTGCTCTGAAACCCTGAGGTCTCTTTAACAGAGAGCTACTAAAGAACGTATTTTTGATTAAATGTTCTGCATATGCAGTGATAAATAGGGATGTCAGACTGCTCATTCAAAATATGTCTTTTTCACCCTTAGAGATAAACATAAAGACCCAACCATATGCCAGGAAAAAGAGGTGCTCTGTGCATCTATTGCAATATCCCTTTGTTTGTAGAAGGCTCCAGACACAGCAATCCCGTATTTATAATGCAAATAGGAAGGCAGTCATGGTATTGCTGCTATATATGAGACTGCTTACATTTGCCACTGTACTCTGAGAAAAACAGAAGTTCTAATGTTTCTTAAAGCTCCCGTTAGCTTTCTTTCTACAATTCATGTTGTGTTTCAGCAGCAGCATTACCAAGAATGAATGTAATTGAAAGTGATATCTGGAATTAACACTGAACTAAATTCACCAAAATGTGAGTTTTATTAACCTTTCTACACGCACAATCCTAAAAATAAATAAATCAAGATTCTAACCTCTAACCCCTTTTATTTTAAAGTTTGCCATAAATCAAATCTATGTTTGTCATCTAGTTAAAAACCGGCACTCACTTAATCAGACCCACTACTTGACTGCTATATTCCATCTGGAAACACTGCTACCTCCATAAATCCACCCTTTTTTCTGCCAAAGAAAATTCTCAAGCCCAGCTTTACCATAGGGAAATTTAGTTAATGATCACAGCTTCCAGCAAACACAAAGCTTACTGCAAATAACATGAGATAGAAGTAGATAGTATTTTAGTCATCACAACCATTTTACCTACATCGAAAAAAGCAGGCAAGCCTTGTCTTACCTCAGCTGGTGCGCCTTCGGGTATGTGCAGTGTTTCCTTCTTCTGCTTGCTGTTGCTTACAACTTTCAGTTTTGTTGCTGGAAATTAAAAACACAAAAGCTTGAAGCAAAACCCAAATGCTATTTATGCAGAAGCCACAAAAGGGCGAAGAGCAGTAAGAAAGGGAAGTAAATCATGTTGAACAGATCTTACATTGTCTTAAGAGAGAAATGTTCTCAGCTTGAGGAGTGGTGCTAGCAATCACATGGCAGCGTCGCCTACTTTTTGCCCAATGAAAAAGACTCTGCAGCTATGTAGCATCTGGAAGCTCTCTGGATTCCTGTGTTTGGCCCACACTTAAATATCCGTGCTTGAGATATTAGGCTGGTTCCAGTATATCTTTCACTTGGATTATTATAAACGTAGTTCCTGGAATTATGGAGTGCACGCTACGTTTCCCAGGCTTGAAAGGTCATCAAGAACCGTAAGCAGGCCTCTAGGAGCTAATGAGTAACTTCATTCAGCACAAAAAATACAAGGATGAGTCTGTGGAGCCAAGTGACTAATTTTCTTTGTATGTTGATAGGGACTAAATACTTTGCTATTTTAGGCCATAACACGAAGCTGTAGTGAACGCCTTACTGTCCCTCAAAGTTTCATCGCTTCTCAGTGGAGCAACAATGACGGCACAGACGGGTGCTCCTAGCCCACTGCAGTTGTGAAATAGGGATCTATACGCATTGTAGATATAACAGCTTGTATATTCCTCTTCTGTGCTCTCAACACATGCAGATAGACCAGACATACCATTAAGTGCTGCGTTTTATTTCATAAACGTCAGGAAATACTTCTGCGCTGTGTGTTTGACAGAGCAGAGGCTGTGGGGTCTCTTCCCTAGGGATCTCCCAGAGCTGCCTGGATGTGGCCCTGGGCACCCTGCTCTGGAGGGTTGGAGCTGGGCTGGAGCAGGTGGGCCCAGAGGGCCCCAACAGCCTCAGCCACCTGTGGCAGGTCAGGAAACCACACACAGCTGCATACCACCGCTCAGTAGATGGGGAATCTGCCAATAGATCTTCTCACCACCTACACTTACAGTTGTTTACATCCTGAATTGCTTTGGATAATCTTGTTTGTAATCTCTCCTCTGTTGGCCACTTGTATCTAGTTAGCACTCATTGCCAGGGCTCTTCACTCTGCTTCTATACCCAGGCTTGCGAAGAGGTGTGATAGCCCTCTGGGTGTGCTCCCCATGTGGGGTCCTGGCTGGCAGCACACAGTGGCTGGGTAGATGAGTGTCACCAGAGCTCACAGATCCCTGTGCCCAGGGAGGAGGTACACACAGCTTGCAAGCAGCTCTATGGGCTTTTTTTAGCACGGACCTGAAAGAGGACATGGAAAACCAGCTTCTCAAGGAACTAGCCTAGTACCTTCAGTCTCTGCGGTGAGCTCAACATCCACGAGTGGTGTTTTCGAACATTTGCCTACATTTGCACTGACACTGCAAAATAAGTTTTAAAAGTTCCCTGGTAGAGATCCAGGTCAAATAAACTTTCAAGGCGTGGTGACAGCGAATTAGGACCCAACTGGGACCACTCCAGTGGTGCCTAACTTAGACCTTGCCAGCTCCCATGGCACCAAGGGCAGTGCACAGGAGTGCCCTTCCATCTGCTTTGCTTAATGTCGCAGCCCAAGGTCTGCCAGCAACGCTGCTCGAGTGTATGCTCTCAGACTCTGTTCAGTCACGGAGACAAGTACCCCAGGCATCCAAAACAGGAGGTCTTAGCTCATCTAGTCCCTTTTGACTGAAGCAGGGGAGGAAATGGCCTTGTAAGCTGCTTTCAGAGGCAGAGCCTTTTGGGAGGATGCTATGATACGCAGCAAGGAGCAGCGTGGGAACTGTCACTTCAGATAGCGAGGCTGTGGCTGGAGAAGAGCCGTGGCCTCTGAGCCAGCCTGGTAGATGCTCTAGCTGCTCGGACAGCATCTTATCTGCATCTTATCTGCAAGTGGCAGAGACAGTGCAGAAGCAGTCTGACAGCATCTCTATCACATGACTCATGGTGATAAGCAAACTGGGTCTGATAGGCACGCTGTTTCCAGATACACAAGGTCAGAGATTGAAACACACAGAAAAGTTAGACATTGATTGCACTTTTTTTTTCCCGAATCTGTTTTGAGGCTTTTTCACCATAAAATGTGGCTATCTTTGTTGCCTGGTTAATTTCCCACGTTCACATTCTTACATGCCCTGCTTTCTGGAGAGTACTGTTTCCTCCCTTCTGTAAACAATTCTGCATTTTGTTTTTAGCCTGTGTTTGGATAGATGGAGGTGACTGGCAACTCTCCCTGCACCTGATAAGCTAGATTTGGAGTGACTGCTTGGGTTTTTTTATGTAGTCTGTGGATGACTCAGCTTCCGAGAGGAGTTTATTGCATTTCTTACTAATAAAAACTTCAGCGATTCTGGAGAAGTCATCACAGAATATCACTAAGAATTAAAAAGATTCATCACAAGACGATATATGTACATCACACTCAACAGTTCTCAACCCCAACTACGTCTGTATCTCGAGTCCCAGTGAACTCATAGAGGATCCAGGATGCAGCAGAGTGCAAGCCACCCATCCGGGCTTCAGTTATATGCCGTCCTGCCTCTCTTTCTCTTCCCTTTTGCACTTCTGGTTCCACAATCAGTTTCTGGAGGGAGTGACTCATTCTTTTTAATTCCCTTTCCCTGCAGACCTACTTTCCCTCCAGCCCTGTGCAGGATCACTGCCCATGAAGGAGGGCTCTGCTCCCTCTAGTCTACGGTGGCAAGAAAAGCCACCACTGCAGGTCCCAGATCACTGTTGCACGGAACTTACCTTTCAAACCTGAAATAAGCCAGGTAAAAGCAAATATTTAGACTCTCCTTCCCTTGTTTGGCATTTTCTGTAGGCTAATTAGAGTGTCCTCACGAGCTATTTGGCATCAGCCAGTCGAGCGTCGTACCTCCCATGCTCACTCTATAGGGTGCCTTGCTCATCATGGATATCCCAAACACAGATCATGCTACCATGTGCTCCAAGGGGCCGGGCCTTCCTTCACACCTGTGGAGAAATTCTGGAGACCTGGGAATTCTTGAGGAAAAAAAGCATTTTAGGCATTTTTTAAAGAGCTCTGCACAGCACCTTTCTGACCCAGGTAGGGCTGCTGCTCTTGCTTTAAACATCCAAAGAGCAGATGTCTCCTAAAATAAGTGTCTAGGCACATAGGACAATTTGCCATCTTCACTGCTCACTAGAGAGGGATACTTTATTTTGCCGCCTACGGTCACATAGGCTTGAGGATGGTCCATCACCTGGTGTATCTCTCCATCACTGTAGTCTCACTGGGCAGGTTTTTGTCTGCTCTGCACCACAGTGGAGGGGGTTGAGAGCTGCTTGATGTCCACCTGGGTAAGGCTAGGTCTCTGATACACGTGCATAGCCCGACAGACGTACAAGTTCAGCAGCCAGTGCTTATGGAGCACAGAGGCATTTGTATGTCAGTTCCACTGCCATGGGAACCACACCTGGGAGATGTGACAATCTCCAGCATCAGGGTAAGTATCAAGTAATCCAGACAAGCCAAATGAAGAAGTCTGCATATTTTTGCTGTTGCTCAGTCAATATTTTGCTATCTACAGGCACCAACTTGCAGTGATAGAGTTTCACTTCTGCTCACCGAGAGACTTTTGGTAAAAATGAATCTGTCAAGCAAATAGAAGGGATTACTTCCATTGAAGATTTTAGTCCTGCGTGTCTTCAGCGCAACAGCTTAGCCTACTAACACATATCTGTTTCCAGAGACTAAAATTGCAAAGTCTATATTCATTTTCTGTGCAACCCAGGAATAAAACTGCATCAAATGCTAGTAGCTCATCTGCTGTCTGCCATAAGGCTGGATAGATGGGAAGATGAAAGTGACTTCTGTGTGAAGAAAGGGAAAGAAGTACAGGCAATTTTAACAGAAAATTTTCAGAAGAGGAAAACACAGAAGCTTTTCAAGCTGTTTCTTTTGCAACATTAGTAATGACATCTTTTTTAATTGCCTGTAGTCTTTTCTTAACTGTTTTCTGTTCGTCTTTATTATATCAATGAAGAATGTTAATAAATATCTGAAATAACAAAAGACATCTAATATTGTTCTTATATAGAATAAGTTATCCTATCATAGAGACATAGAGTCATAGAGTCAAAGAATCATAGAATATCCCACATTGGAAGGGACCCACAAGGATCATGGAGTCCAACTCCTGGCTCCACCACACAGCAGCACCCAAAATTCAAACCCTATATCTCAGAGCAGTGTCCAGACGCTCCTTGAACTCCAACAGCATGGGGCTGTGACCACTGCCCCGGGCAGACTGTGCCGGGGCCTCACCACCCCCTGGTGAAGAACCTTTTCCTAACATCCAGCCTGACCCTCCCCTGACACAGCTCCATGCTGTTCCCTCAGAGAGCAGAGCTCAGCGCTGCCCTCCGCTCCCCTCGTGAGGAAGCTGTAGGCCATGAGGCCTCCCCTCAGCCTCCTCTGCTCTGGGCTGAACAAACCAAGGGACCTCAGCCGCACCTTGTACATCTTGCCCTCCAGACCCTTCACCATCTTCATAGGCCTCCTTTGGACACTCTCTGATAGTTTTGTCATTTGGAAGTATGGTATGAAGTACCAAAATGGGATATGTTTTTTGCCTGTCTCTCTAAGGGTGGCTGTGAGCCTTGGGAAGAATTGCTGGTCTCCAAAAAACTGTGGAGCTGACAGTGGCTGGGAGTATTAATGAATTTCCTGGAGAATTATTGATCCAATCATCAACTCTGAAAAGACAGAGACAAATGTTTTTTTCCTGCTCGAGGACAAAACACCAAACACTTTCTAAGGCCTTCAGCTAAAGCCAGTCGAAGTCTTTGGAATGAGTAGTGCATTCTCTGGATTAAAATACAAATAAGAGCCTCAGAAAACTGGAGCAGGAAAAAAAAAAAGAGCTCTTTTTTTTCTCCCTTCATCTAGCTAAATGCTTTTCAGATCTAACACTTGCAAGATTGCCAGTGTGCTAGGCATGTAGTTTTCTCTCTGTAGTTTTCAAAGCCTCTCTCTTTACTTCCCGAGCCATCTCCACCAATCACCTCGATGCTGCAGTGACTTTCTTCTTGTGCCGTGTGTTTTGAATAATTGCACCGTCAGCATGTGCAAACTCTGTTATTACTGGGTTTCATGTTAGATATTAAATAATAGCAATTTGATGGGATTATGAAAGTGCAGAATCTGAAGAATTTGTCAACGAATCCAGTTATTTTTGTCTTAAGATATGGTCTCTTAAAGGCTCATCATTTATACATGATGGCACTTGTATGCAATCTTATAATAATCTCCCCACTAAGAAAGCTCTGTGCTTTGGACTGTGTTTATCTCATAGTAAGTGTTCTGTTAACTCTGTGCTATTCAGCTAAAATGTCTCTTCACACAAATATAGAAACCAGAAGCAAAATAAGCTTCCTTTAATGCCTTTTTGCTGTCTGTTTTCCAATAACCCTGACACAACAGACAGATAAAAGAAAGTGTCAATAATGTTCCAAAGTCAGAATGATCAGGTTTAGGTGCTCCACATCTTATATTCAGTGACTAAACACCACTATTAAGTACTGCCTGCAAGTCTTTCCACATAAACTGCAACAACCCTCAAATCCACTTTCACATCAGTGTAGTCATTGCTAATACTTAACCTCACGAGGTTTAACAAGAGGAAGTTCAAAGTCTTACCCCTGGAGAGGAACAAGCCAGCTGGAAAGCAGGTCAGCAGAGAAGGACCTGGGGGTCCCAGTGGGCACAGAGTTGAGCATGAGCCAGCAATGTGCCCTTGCTGCTAAGAAGGCTGATGGTATCCTGGGTTACATTAAGTATAGGTAAAATTCAGGTAGGGTTGGACATCAGTGACAACATTTTCTGTTCTTCTGCCTTTGGGAAACGGTTTAGCGTGTTGCACATTATTGGATACTTTCTAAGCTGTATTTTAAAACATGTAAAGATAGACTATATATGTGTTCTCGAAAAAGATAATAACATGACCTTTAGTCCCAGTTTTTTATTCAGAATTTTAGGAAAGTGTCAATTAATGATTGGTCATTGGTTGTAAAAAATGTCCATTTACAAATGAAATTTCCAGCTTCGTAAACTGTTTGGATTATGTATTTCTTTTGTACTTAGTTTGCAACCAGGGTCTCCCCATAGACAAATGAGAATTAATTTAAGCTCTTCTCTGTCACAGACTACATGGTTTTGTGAACTGACTTAGTGAAATCCTCTGTACTGGCACATACTGAACAGGACTAGCTGTGCCAGGCTGGAGGTGGTGGCGGCAAGGGTGGGAGAGGAAGAGCCTTGCCAGAGGAGGTTCAGGCTGGATATTGGGAAAAAATTCTTCTTGAAAAGAGTGGTAATGCATTGGAACAGGCTGCCCAGGGTAGATGTGGCACTGAGTGACACGGTTGAGTGACATGGTGGTGATGAGTAGGACTAGACGATCTTGGTGGTCTTTCCAATCTTAACGATTCTGTGATTCTGAGCCTTACAGTAAAACTGGGAGATGGCTCACTATGTCTTGGGTAAACTGCCTCCTGCTTTGCTTTCAGAGTTCTCAGTGCTATGAGGCAAAGGCTAACTGTTCTTTTTCTGGAGAAAGAAAATAAACGCAAATACATGATTTAATTCAGTTTTGTTTGGCAGAGACATTTCTGCCAGTTTGTTCTTGTTGCTTCAAGACCAAAGCTGTAATTCTCTCGAAATCCAGAGCATGACACCAGAGAAGAATTAGCACAATGGTTTTAGTTTTATGTAACATTCCCAACACCCAGTGACGGAGTGCCTCAGTAGAGAATAAACAAAATGAAGTAAGCTGTTTGTTCAGCATGTTCCAGCACCAGTCCATCTGCCTTCCTTTGTACTTGCAGTCCCTCAGCCACAACTTTTCTCATCCGCTACTGTCAAAAATATGACTCATTCTTCACAGAATAGAGTGGAGAAGAAATAGAGACGTTTTTATATATAATAAAGCTTTCTCTTGCCTAGGATCTCCTGCATCAGCTCTTATTTTAATTCTCATTAAAAAGAATGACACAATGAAAATGTACTTTTTGTATCTGTAGCTAGCTGCGGCACTCGTTTATGCTTTGATTCTGCTTGACTCTCCATATCAACAGGCAAATGAAGCTTCGGTGTAGCTGATTTTAGGACAAGGAATTTGTTCAGTTTGAGGGGCACAAGAGGAGTATCTGTTAGTAAAGTTTACAAATAGTGAATACGGGGGAAGGAAGGGAATTCTCCTCCCCTCTACCCAATAACACACAAGCTCAGATAACACACTTTCCTGGGTGTACAGGATGGCACAGATTTCTGGCTGTGGAGGCAAGGGCTTGTATCTGAGGGACTTCAAAACCAGAAGCCACTCCAAAGCGGGGACAGAGGCTGAAACTTCTATCTCTGTCATGTTTTGAATCTGTGTTGCATCACCATAAAAACCATATCCACAGACAGATGAAGGGTTTTCCATGGAAAGGGTCTGTATGTTCTGTTCTGGTGGTCGCATCTTCAGCAGCTGTCTGTCTTCCATGGAGCTGTGCTGTACTCTGCTTACAACAAGACTGATACTGAACTCCTAAGTTGAGGCCATGTTTTCTTGGAGCAATAGAACAGATCTCCTTGCTCTTGTTCTGCACATGCTAGACTGGTTTTAACAACACATCGTCAAGCTGATAGACAAGAAGCAAAACACACAGCATGCCGTCAGCAGATTTCCAATTCAGATGAAATCTCACAGCTTTTTTGACACAAACCTCCCACTTTCCCATGAGATCCTCCTATGAATCAGGCAAGCATTGCTGCCGCAAGAATCTCATGTGTTAGACCAATTTCCCCACGAGGAGAACAACGCTTTGCCAAGCAGTTGGCAGGGAGACACCCAGCACACCCAGAGGTCACCCCAGTCTCCTGGCACTCCCTGACCCATACAAGTGGCAAATGAGGCACCACGCTGGGGAGAAGAAGGCTCCCACCAGTACAAATGATCTCCAGTCAGCTGGAGGATGTCTTGGACCATCAGACTGATCTTTCACATTGCTCAGTGCTGATAAATGTAATGTTTCTTAGTTGCTGCAATCACTGGTGCCCATGGCCAGGGCAGGAGCGAGACTGCAGCCTGTCAGCTCTGACTGAGTTTCTCATAAACTTTGCCTGGTTATTTTGTGACACTAAAGTTATTACAGGAAGTGACAGGCTTATGTAAATCGGAAACAAGACAAAGTTAATATGTTTTAAAATTAAGACAGCTATTTACCTCTTGGATCTTAACATGACCTGACAGAATTACATGATACAGTCTCCAAAAAACATTACTCTGCCAAAAGCTCCAAAGAACATTGCCTTTAATATGCCTTTTGCAATTCATTTGCTGAACTGCACACATTAATTTCCTAGACACCTCTTGAGTGAATTAAGTAGGATAGTAGGTATAATTCCTATGGGCTACCTAAATTACTTCTCTCCAATTTGTATCAGGACTTATATCATTTTAGCATCATTACGTTATAATTTAAACCTCTCATTTCGTTACTAATCAAAATCAATTCTAGCAAATAACCGAAATGTTCTAATTTAACAATAGTATTGAGTCTTTACTTTCTTTTTTAATGATCTAGGATGGTTACTATAACCTCTGAAGGTAATAGAATAGCTTCCACATATCACTATAGCAGTGCCATTTTCTTATGTCAAGCAAACTTCCGAGGTCTAAGTATTTTCTGCTTGCATCTCTGCAAAGCTTAAATGCTTCAGTGGGGTCAGCAGCATTATGTACCGCATCCTCCAGATACATCCATAGAAAACTCCACTTCCCTTTGACAGGCAATTCTGAAAACATCTGCAAGTGTAAGCAAATTGGCTCTGGGAACTGAATACTCCCACTTCAGGGATGTTTTCTGTTTTTTCATTTTTCATCTATTTAGTGCACAGATCCATCACTTGTGCTGCTGAAATGTATTAGAATTAGAATTGTGAGACCAAGTGCTAAAATTAGCCAAAAGCTGAAAGGACAATTTTACTAAGTCAAGAGTTTGCAAACGGGTGACAGAGGCTTTTTCTATTTGATATGACAAATTGTAGTAAAGCTAATACGCTAATGAAAGCTTCCTTTGCTTCAGCATGAGAAGTCTTAGCCACAGCCAGGATTCATGTCTATAAAGATACCGTCCAAATTATCTTTGCCTGTTCTTGAGATACAGTACACGGTGTTTGCAGGCCATAGCCATAGAAACATAAGTGCTTTGCTTCCCTTTATGAAGCTATTCAATGGAAGAAAAAAAGTGGAGCTGGTGATGAATAGCTGGCCAGTATGTACTGGCACACCACTGGGTGATCGTCATGCTTTGCTTGTGTTCACCAGCAACATGGGAGACCTTAGCTAGAAAACAGCGGTCGCCTCAGTCACTGTGCAATGGCAGCCTTAATTAAATTATGCAAAATGATAAACTACACAATAAGAATGTCTTGAATCTTAGCCATTTGTGTGTGCCTGAGGAAAAAAAAACCAACTCTCTCTGGTATCAAAGATGAAAATAGAAGAGCTGATATAGCCACTATACTGCTGTCAGTTCACTGTTCAAAATAAATAAATAAAAAGGCCAGGTTTTGGAAGATCAAACAAATCTACAGATGTACAGACACGTTTTTCACATCCTTGCAATCTGGATGTGGACAAGAGAAAATAAGATGCCAAGAAAGGCCATACAGAATCAGTCAAAACACTCACTTTGCCTGGTACTCTGTCTGTAGCAGGGACCAATCAGGGACACCCGTGGAGCAGTTCAATAAAAAAGTCAACTATGTAGTGATGCTTCTCCAGAAATAGCCGTTCAGCTGTCAATAATTCTTGCTTAAGGATTTGCTGCAGGAGAACTGTCTAAAGGTTTAATAACCCTTGATATTTTTTCTCAGTGAATTTGCCCGTGACAACCTCTGGCAACCACAACATCTTGCGCAGAAAGATCTCCTGCAGAACTACTTCTCACAGAAAACTTCTGCTGCAGGATTAGGTTGTGTGCATTAAAGATGTACATACGTATTACAGAGTTACATGTGTGAAAAATCACAATCCTAGAAAGAAAAAAATGATGCATTTGGAAGACAACACACAGCTTTCTGGCATTACCATAGGGTGACAATTTTCCTTTTGTTTCCAGTCTGGGTGTGGGTACAGTTGATGTATGTTCACCCTTTCCAGGCCTCCCATGGTTTTGGAGACCTTTGCCACATCCCCAAGTCATCCTTTTCCCAGGCTGAAGAGTCCCAGCCTACCTACTTGTTCCTTGTATGGAAGCAGGGTTGCACACTTTCATAATTTTTAACACTAAAACTCATCCAATTTAATACCCACTGAGCAGGAGAGCTCAGTGCTGCACAGAATATTAAAAACATTTGTGCATGATGGATTTACACTGAGGCATAGTAACATTTATGGGTTGTTGGCTTTTTCTGCTCCTAAACTCTAATCTGAGTTCTACATACAAGTAGTTCTCGATGTTGAAAGGTAGCAGTCAGCTCAGAGCCCACCATCTTACGAAGGCAGAATTTCAGGACAAAGAGGCTTCTGATGTGCATTACTTTATATCTGTCTCTATTGGATTTTTTGTATCTGTCTCAATTGGATTTTTCATTTAATTGCTGTATTGTTCAGACTCACAAGGTGCTTGTGCAGTTCTTCAAAGTCAACCCTCATCTTTGCTATTCTGCAGTCCTAGTATCATCCACAAGTTTAATGTCCTCACCTGTTACATTTGTTTCTAGATTATTTACTGACTATGCGAAACGATGAAGTTCTAGCAAAGATCTCCAAAATACACGGGTAGCAACCTCTTTTCACCCTAAAGGTCCCCTTGGCAAGGGACCTTCTTTGATCTCTTTTGATTCTTTAAGGTATACTGAGTCCGGGTCCCCTTTATTCACACGATTTTTCATCCAGAGCTCTCCAATAGATTTGTGTGGTACAATTCCCCATTGTAAAATTTCTTCCTCGCTCTGATCGGTTTACGCATATATCCACTAATTCTCGATGCTTCTTTAACAGTGTTACCAGTAATTTGTCCAGTATACGCATCAGGTTCCTTCATTATTGACTCCACTCTTCACATCAACCATCTTCCATTGCTTTGGTACTAAGACAACGGGAAATGCAAAGTCATACTTTACAGTAAGAAATTCAGCAGTTCCTACCTGGAGCTTCTTTGATGCTCTTTGGAAAAAAGCCATCGAGTAGCAGTGACGCATTAACATTAATTGTGTCTGTTTGTTTCATGATATTTTTAGTTCAAATTGAAACATGTTCTCTGGTTAATCTTCTGCAAGAAGGGCTATTCAGGTCCTTCCTCAACATACAGATCCAAGAAGTACAAACACATTTGTTTTTTCTTCTTGCGGCTGTTTCTTCCCCATTCTTTCACACTTTCATGATTGGGTTATACCAACTCACTCCTAATGGCAGCAGCAGCAGCAGGCCTCGTGCTGAGAAGAATGTGAGGCTCACAAGGTCCCAAGGAGTGTTTGAGGGGGTTTCTGGGCCCTGACACCCTTGGGCTGTGCATACTGTGTGCAATGTGTGAGCAGCACGCACTGTGTGTGATGGATGTGTCGTGGGAGTCAGGGGAGTTCCCCACTGGCTGGAGCTAACCAACATTATACCCATCTACAAAAAGGGCGTGAGCGAAGATCCAGGAAACTACAGACCTGTTAGTCTAACCTTAGTCCCTGGAAAAGTTATGAAGATTGTCCTGGCGGATATTGAAAGGCATTGAAAGATCAAAGCTGGGTTCATTAAAGGAAAGCCGTGCCTTAGTAATTTGATCTCCTTCTGTGATAAGGTCACTATGATCTGGATGAAAAAGTGGAATGCATCCTCATCAAGTTTGCTGATGACACTGAACTGGGAGGTGCTGTTGACTTCCTGGAGGGACAAGAGGCCTTGCAGAGGGTTTGAGATAGACTGGATCATTGAGCAACCATCCGAGTGGCATGAAGTTCAACAAAGGTAAATGGTGGTTTCTGCACCGGGAACAGAGCAATGCTGGACACAGGTACAGACTGGGGGGTGAGTAGCTGGAAGCAGCCCTGCAGAAAGGATCTGGGACTGCTGGTGACAGCAGCTCCCCATGAGCCAGCAGTGTGCCCTGGCAGCCAAGAGGGCAAATCGCATTGTGGGTGCATTCAACACAGCACAGACAAAGAGTCCAAAGAGATGGTCCTACTGCTACATCTAGTGTTGGTGTGGCCTCACCTTGAACGCTGTGTGCAGTTGTGGGCTCCACAATATATAAAGGACATTAAGGTCCTTGAGAGTGTCCAGAGGAGGGTAACAAAGCTGGTGAAAGGGCCAGAGGGCACATCCTGTGGGGAGAGCCACTGGGTCGTCCAGCCTGGAGAAGAGAAGGCTGAGAGGTGGCCTTGTTGACCTCTAGAAGGAGTGGAAGCAGAGAGGGAGGTGCCAGTCTCTGCTGCCTGGGAACAGATGGCAGGACACATGGGAATAGCACAAAGCTGCACCAGAGGAGGCTCAGACTGGGCCTTAGGAAACATTTCTTTACATCTTTAAAAGGGTGGTCAAACACAGGAACAGGCTTCCTAGCAGGGTGGTTGATGCCCCCACACCTGTCAACATTCAAGAGGCATTTGAGCAATGACGTCATTAATATGCTTTAGCATTTGTATNCCCTGGCAGCCAAGAGGGCAAATCGCATTGTGGGTGCATTCGACACAGCACAGACAAAGAGTCCAAAGAGATGGTCCTACTGCTACATCTAGTGTTGGTGTGGCCTCACCTTGAACGCTGTGTGCAGTTGTGGGCTCCACAATATATAAAGGACATTAAGGTCCTTGAGAGTGTCCAGAGGAGGGTAACAAAGCTGGTGAAAGGGCCAGAGGGCACATCCTGTGGGGAGAGCCACTGGGTCGTCCAGCCTGGAGAAGAGAAGGCTGAGAGGTGGCCTTGTTGACCTCTAGAAGGAGTGGAAGCAGAGAGGGAGGTGCCAGTCTCTGCTGCCTGGGAACAGATGGCAGGACACATGGGAATAGCACAAAGCTGCACCAGAGGAGGCTCAGACTGGGCCTTAGGAAACATTTCTTTACATCTTTAAAAGGGTGGTCAAACACGGGAACAGGCTTCCTAGCAGGGTGGTTGATGCCCCCACACCTGTCAACATTCCAGAGGCATTTGAGCAATGACCTCATTAATCTGCTTTAACATTTGTATGTCCTGAAGTGGTCAGGCAGTTGGACTAGATGATCTTTGTAGGTTCCTTCCAACTGAACCACTCCTATTCCATTCCGTTCCGTTCCGTTCCATTCCACTCTATTCTATTCTGTTCTATTCTATTCTATTCTATTCTATTCTATTCTATTCTATTCTATTCTATTCTATTCTATTCTATTCTATTCTATTCTATTCTATTCTATTGCACTCCACTCCACTCCACTCCACTCCACTCCACTCCACTCCACTCCACTCCACTCCACTCCATTCTATCAATTGTCTAATAAGGTTCCTGCTCTGACGTGTTCTTAGAATTTAATAAGTTTTTATGCTTTTTTTTGTTAATTGCTTCCTGTATTCTTTGGACTTCAAAGACTTTTACAGTCTTTTTCTTGGTCTGCCTTACTACATTTTTTTTGCCTAACCACAGCTTACAGGTCTTTCCTTTCACCCTATTTGGGCACAATTTTAGCTTTTCAAATGAATCTTTCTTATTTCTAATAGCATTCTTTTCAATGATGTTTATCTATGCTGCCTTCCTTTTGTGCCTTCTTAAATCCTTTTTTGATTAGTAGAAGCATTTACTTTGTTCCTCCACTATGGTATCCTTAAGCAGTCTCAAAATTGTGTGCAGAGATTCAGTTCTGACCTTTAAACACTGTCTTAATAAACATCCTCACTTTTGTGTAGTCCCCCTTTGTAAAACTTAACAGCTGTAAGGGAACTTTACTTGTTTCCTTGGGCTTTTTTCTTCAATCAATCCTGCAAATGTTGTAAATCCAAGTACCTCATGGTCACTACAGAACGGCTCTTCCATGGTAACAGTGGCTGAATATTGGCGTTGTTCCTTCACGAAGGGCAGCCTGCTCCAGCTGACCCTGCTCTCAGCAGAGGGTTTGAACAATGCCTGCCAGCCGCAACTGCTCTGTGACTCTGTCATGGAATATTACAGTAATAACACACTACAGATAATAACAAACATACTAGAAAATAATGCAGTATGAACATAATCATACCAGCAATATGCGAATACGTAAGGGGTGCTCCGAAAGTAATGCCTCCTATTTTATGATGTTGGCCCGTGATGTCAGAGGCAGATGTTGGCATTACGACAGTAGAGGTTGAACCTTCCTGCCAATATTCCATTCCACTTTGTTGCCATGTGACAGATGACAGCAGAGGGGCAGTCTGACAAAATGGCATCTGACATGGAAGTATGGATGGAGCAAAGGTGTGGAGCTGAATTCCTCCATGTGGAAAATATGGCACCCGCTGACATTTGTTGACACTTGCTGAACATTGTTGGAGACCAAACAGTGGATGTGAGCACAGTGAGGCAGTGGGTACTGCATCTCAAACCATGTGCACTGCCTTTTAAATATTGATCTGTGACCTTCTTGAGTTGAAGTGTCAACAGCACAACTGCCCTATGGTTCATATGAAGTCCATCTGCCTGCTAAATACTCCCTTTACTCTAGAAGTATCCTCTATTCACAGTGATTTTTTATGCCTCCCCATTATACCATTTTCTCCAGTAACTGTTGAGATTACCTCTCTGCCTCTTTCTGGCCTTGCACAAGGTGCCAGGAGCATTTGGGACAGTACAGCCAGAGAGGTCCCCAGCTTCCTGCTGAACATGCGTCACAAGCACCAGCAGCCCTCCAGAACCGGATTCAGACGCGTTTTGAGGTTCACCTGGCAAGCAGGTCACTTCTATGGGCTCAGACCCCTGTGTGAGTGTTGATCAAACTGCCCACTGCTACAGTTTTTCCTCCCTTTGTCAGGTATCTCCGTCTCCAGACACTTAGCTTCTGTGCAAGTAGCCTACTTCTGAGACATTTGGAGGGGGGTAGAGGAGCAAATGATTAGGAAGGGAAATAGAGTAGCATCAGGGCACCCCTAGAAAAAGATTCAACTTCTGGTGATTTCCACCTCAAGGTAGAAATATGTCAGTATTAAGTTATTCCTGAAGGATTTAATTAAGGACTTAATTAAGGATCTAATCCCTTAACTTAAAGATCAGGAGCTTAATTTAAACCTGAAATGTGTACGTTTGATGCAGGAGAATCTGTTCTTGTTGAAGCTCTAGGAGGCCAGACCTGGCCTGTGATGGAAATGAAATGCCTCCCTAAGGGAGGTTAAAACTCCACAGGAAAAGGCAGAGAGCCACTAGGAAGTTTCAAGAGAGATGATTTCTGAAAGGTTACAAGTGGTCTTCAGGAAGCTCAGGAAGAGACAAAAGGAATCGGGGAAAAGGGCAGATTTTTCTTTTTCTTTTTCTTTTTAAACAGTATGAGATGATTAATTCAGATATGTTTAGAGCTGTTGCAGAAAGGGCTCAGAAGGCAGACAGAGATCTCTTCCAGTGGCATCGCTAACCAATAGATAAAAACAGGCTGAACAGCAAAGCATAGATCAGTGCTAAAACCTGAACTGACAGAGCTGAGGGATTCGCTGGTAGGAATTATGGCTTATTCACAGCAACAATGCCCAATTGTATCTGAAAATATTTGGAAAATGATTAATAAATTAAGGACAGCAGTAGAAAGAGATGGAGTGCTATTAACACAACTACGAAAGAATACTGATGTTTCAAACACTTATTTCTTCAGGGCCTACGGTGGTAAAGCAGGGCATGGTGAAACCTTGGAAGCCATCATTCAGAACAGTCCTTGGAGAGGATGAGGCCTCTGGTGCTCAGGTTAATTCCGAAGGAGGAAGAGTCAGGTCCTTTGAAGGTTGTCTTGGGTTTGAGAATCTGATTGTGACGTTGCCAAAATTCTGCCCCCAGTAGAAGACGACCCAGGGCATGTAAATCATGGCAGGTGAACTTTTAAATCCAGAAATAAAGAATGGTTCTGCGAACAGATTTCATTCATTTGCGGGAAAGGCATCAAAGAAGGCCTGCAAGAGGCAGAGATGTGAGAAAGGAGCAGCTAGGCAGAAATTCTTGCAGGGAAGGAGACTTGCTGTGTGGCAACAAAAAGGACACTCCAACAAAACAAGGTGCCCAGCATGGAGAAAAGTAAAGGCAGAGGCACTAGAGATTGGGAAAATGGTCCCCTTTTGTTGGCTCTATCAGCACGTGCTGGATGCTGGTGTTGGCTCCTGGAGGGCAGGGGATGTACAAGGAAACTGGAAGCACTGAGGTTCTGACAGCATTTACTAGTGGCTCCGAGTATTTAAGATCTGAGACAAGCAGTAGGCACTGGTAGTATTTGCAGTAGAAAAAAGATATCAACCTTGGATATCACTTACTGGGAAAATTCCCCGCTGAGAAATTTAAAAATAGAGATCCCTGGGAAAAGCAACAACCTATGAAAGTTATTTTGAGAAATACAGTCCACAGAAATTAGAGGGAAATAATGCATGCCCAGAGACATTCTCAGACATCAGAAATTATCCCAGATTGTCGACAGTGATAAATGGTTGAAACAATCTTCCAGTTTCCATGCATGATTTGGAAGTTGCCAGAGGCACTGCAAAAAATTGTTTGGAAAAGGCAGAGGGTCAGAAAGATTGAAGGAGTCCAAGTCCTGCAATATCGACCTGGGCTGCTCAGTTGAATGTCAGAGAACGGTTCAGCACACTTATTACTAGTATAGCTGTAGCTATAGGGGTTGCCATAGATCCAGGAAATGAGCTGAAGAATAGGAATGACTGAAACCTATTATAGCTATATCTCTCGCATCTCAAAGATGCAGGACAAAGGCTGTGGTAAGATCCGGCTGATAAACAGCAGATTTGTCAAGTAAATAAAAAATGAGATTACGAGAAAATAGACAGATCCAAATTGAGGGAAAAGGTCATTGGCCACAAAAACAATTTAGGTTGGCTGCTGAAGCAGGAAGATACTGAGAAATGTGCTAACAATTGCCTACCAAGCAAAGGCGCCAACACTAATAGTAAGGAATCGAGCGTTCCTATTTTTAGTATAAATATCTGTCCCAAGAAGTCTATTACAAAGGAATTTTACAAAACCACTCTGACTTAGGCAGGGCAGGCATGATTCAGTAGCAGCAGGGCTAAAGCATTTCCCACTAACAAGGCAGAAGTGAGGAAAGCTATGTAGAGATTTCTGGGAAAAAGGAGACTCTGCTGAAGGAGCACTTTTCATAGGAGACATTACTAATTAATTACTAACTACCATGGCTTGGGAAGCATGGCTCCAATACACGCAGTGGTTGTTGGGAGGATGGAAGTTTTCATAACAAGACCACCCCTTTCTCCTTTCCTTTTCCCTTCTTCTATTGCTGAGTGTGATACCATACAGCATAGAATATCCCTTTGGTAGGGTTAGGTCAGCTGCCCACCTCCTCCCCATCCCAGCCCTCTGGTTTTGGGGGTATTTGGAGAGGGTCTTGATGCTGTGCCAACGTTGCTCAGTAGCAGACTAAACATTGGTGCCATAGCTGTGCTGTTCCAGCTACATGGAGAACACCACCAGGACTACAACTGTGGTTTCAACAGAAAAAAACTGACAGTATCAGAACACAGATAAACAATATTTCAGTATTTCAATATACAGGGTGTCTGTTTAACCTTCATTTTGACTCCAGAGCAAGGCTCAAACTGGCACTTCTCTGCCTGTAGTTTGTGCCTGCACTTCTGTCAGGGGATGGAGTGAGATTCCACTCATCGAGGTATGCGCACATACCCATTTGCAAGGTGCTTATGGCTTTCTTAGGTACACAATTTATTGAAAAACTCTCAAAAAGAGATGAGGACCTGCGTAGATTATGTTAGAGTGCATCTGACTGTGAGGGGCTGGGCTACCTATGCTAAATGAAATCTTTATCTGCTGAAATCCACCTGGATGGCTTTTGTTTGAAGGCTGGTTGTCCTTAGCAACTTCTTAGCAAAAGCAAACAGAAACAGGAAATAGCTTAATGACTTTGATCTAAGCAGTGTGAAAGCTAAAGCCCTACAGACGTCTAAGGCTCTCTTTTTAAGACAAAATTACTCACCTATGCAGTAACAGGTTGTTTGAAGGGAGTCAATATGCATTCATTCCTGGTACATACAAATACCATGGCCTCTCCAGTGAGGAAATAATGAAAGTGAATAAAATGTAAGGACATTAATTTTGAAACAAGCTTGGGCTTTTGTCTCATTACAATCATATGCCAAAATAAATCAATATTTGACACTTTTCAGGGCTTGCCTCTCCAGTACACTAGTGGAAAAAACTTCTCCTAAGAGGTCATCTTCATAAAGGTACAGAAACAGCGCTGGAAAATAAAAAGAAAATCTGAAATAAATTTATTCAGGGAAGTATCTAGAGGTGTTTTCACTGACAGTGCTTCCTTCCTACGCTCTTAAATCGGTAACAGCATTCCCTGTCTGAAGTGTCCGGGAGACAAGGATAGCAGGAAACAAAAGTGTTACTTGAAGCAAAGGGGCACTGATTCTTAAATGCAGTATTTTCTTTTTAAATGTACTTGTTTCTGGTTATTAACTCAATGGGTAAATCACATGGCACCCTAAATAGCCCTTCCAGTATTATCCCATTACAAGGAATAGTTATGTTACATCCAGCGTGTCAGCGCCCAAGCCATAACAAGACTCCAGGACAATGTTGCAGAGGTTGATTATGTTTGCTCTCAGTCCTTGCCAGTACAAATGAAGAGTGATGGGCTTTGCTGGTTTTATTGTGGGTGAGAGAGTATGTGTCAAGGATGATCTGAGAGGTGACACAGGTGTCCAAAGGGACAGAGTCTTTGAGGCAGTACTCTCTACTAGTGTCAGAGAAGAGCCCAAGAATGATGAAGGCCAGCAGAGCTCAACTGCCCCAAAGAAATCAGAATTTGCAGCAGCAGTAGTTCAACTTTAAAGGGCTAAAAATGTGGACAGTGGGCTTCTTAATATGGTGCTCCTTGCATTTCAGGTTCCAGAATATCACCATGCAGATGCAGGACAACATTCTGAAAAACAAGTCTCCGTGTTGATCTGAGCACAGAACTGGAGGCAGGTTTATGGTTTCAGGAGATGTTTTACTGTTGTGTGCAGTTTTATGAGCCAGCAAACTAAACATACGTATAGACTGCATTAAGAAGTACTTCAACACCCTCTACTTGACCCAGAAACCAAAAATTAAATAATTTATATCTGCGTTAAATTCTGATGAGTTGAACTGAAAGACTAAAATGATTATAGATTACTGAAATCTGAAAACTCTCTTTCCCTCTTTCTGACCTCTGACCTCATCAATAAGCAGAGTATTACATGATTTGCTTTTCTCTCAAAAAAGATGTTGAGTTGAAGAATATGAATCTTCCTCATCTTTTCGCTTACCATATATTTCTTCTTTCACGGTTCTAAGAGTGGACTGTTACTACTATGCGGTGTCTGAAGAACTTTACAATGTCAATGCTTGAAGGTAAATTTAGTCCAAGCAGTCCAAATCAAGCATGCCCCTTGTCTAACATCTACCAACACCACTGACAAAGAGTAGGTACAGCTTCTGAGTAAAACTCCAATCTCAAACCTATTTTGGTTATTCTAAGGACTAAGGGCTTAGTCCATACAGTGTCGCAGCATACAGCATCATTGTTTTCACCGAGGTGATGTGCTCATCCTTCAGCAGCCACACAAGACTCTGCGTGGAGAATGGAATCCTGAGAAACTGTGCGCTGAAAGGTGGAGCCAGCCCACAGCAAACAGGGCTGATTCAGCAGGAGACAGGTAACATCACGACAAGCTTTGTTTGCTATGGCCCCACAGACCTCACTGCTCCTTGCCCCACAGCACAATAAGGCTCCCCAGAGAGGAATGCATGCTTCCCTGGGAGCCCAGATGGGACGGGCAGGAGAAGATCAAGACCCCACACACCCACCCAACCAACCCACGGTAACCCATGCTCCAGGGGAAGACACTGGAGCAAAAGCAGGGCTTCTTGTTAAGATTGCTTTTGTCTGGGTTTTCTATCTCCATGTGTCCAATACTCTGTGCTCCAAAGCCTGTCTATCTAGGCTGCCTCTGCCAAGACATGGGGGGGACACTGACACCATTTGAGCCAGGACAAGCTGTGGCTGTGAATAGCAACCACTCAAGCAGAAAATCTGTTCAGGCACGTACCTGCTGAGAGGTAAATCTGGGTCTCTTGGCACCACCAAAGCAGCACTGAGGCAGGAGATGCCCAGGAAGAGGGGTGCAGGTCTGAGCAACGCCAGACGTGCTAGCCACATCCTGCCAGGTACAGCCCACCCCTGCAGCTACACAGGGACAGTGGGGATGGTGCAGGGTTTGATGCTGAGGTACTGCCCACAGCGTGGTAACAGGTTTGTGTAGATGCAGGCAGAATGCCTCTGCATCCAGCCACAGTGCCCACAAGTTAAAACACTTCCCATAAAAATGGATAATTTGTTAGCCACAAGCCTCCTCCCCCTCCTTGTAGCTCACTTTCATAGCTTTTCTTAACAGATTCCACGTAATTTGAGCCACAGGATGCCAAAGGCCCTATTAAAGAGACCTGTTCACGGTGAAGCTTCAGTACATCTTTGTGAAGGTCAGGCTTCTCCCTTGTGTGTTTGGAAAAACGAGCAACTGTGTTATAAAAATACTAAAAATGCATGAAAACTGACTTGGGATCACTTCTCCAAGATGTGTCAATGCCACTTTCAAAGGGAGTTGGTCTTGTGTGAACAGGGCGAGCAGATCTTGCACTACCTCTTTAAAGAGTTACTTGGACGCCTATTTGTCGTCTGATTTTTCCATTTGCTATTTTAAGCTCTGGAAAATGCTGCCACAGCAGCTTCAGGGAGAGGCTGCAGAGCTGTGAGTTAAAGGCAAGCTGCACAGCTGCAAATACTAAGCCCTTGGCACTACCAAGGCTGAGGCATGGAGGTGCAATGCCCAACTCCGAGGTGAGAGAGTGAGTTTTGGGTCCAGGGCACGGAGGCCCACTGCAGCACTGCCACCTCCCCCTGCACCGTGCAGGCAGCTGCTTTCTGCTGAGACAAATCTCAGCATCAAAACAGTGAGTCACAGACAGATGTTTTCAGTACAGGCTTGCCAATGTGGAATGAGATCCTGAAGGAAAAGAAAAATGATGCAAACTGTGAATAACCTTCAGGTGTGCTGCAAATCCTCCTCCTTCCTTCAGCATTCCCAATTGAAAGGCCAGAAAATCCCAGTTTTACTGAGTTGGGTTTTTGAATGACACATGCTGCAGAAAGTCTTGTGACAGATCAGATTTTGACTAGCAGATAAATATAAATTTGTTAGCCAGAGTGGGTGCTCTTTAACATCTCTGTCAATGACACAGATGATGGGATCGAGTGCACCCTCAGCAAGTTTGCTGGTGACACCAAGCTGAGTGGTGCAGTTGATACGACAGAAGGAAGGGATGCCACCCAGAGGGACTTGGACAGGCTTGAGAAGTGGGCCCACAGTAACCTAATGAGATTCAACAAGGCCAAGTGCAAGGTGCTGCACTTATGTCGGGGCAATCCCAGATATGTGTGCAGACTGGAAGAACTCCTTGAGAACAGCCCTGCAGAGAAGGACCTGGGGGTCCTGGTGGGTGAAAAGCTGGACATGAGCCAGCAGTGTGTGCTTGCAGCCTGGAAGGCCAACAGTATCCTGGGCTAAATCAAAAGTGGGGTGGCAGCGGGGAGAGAGTGGGGATTGTTCCCCTCTACTCTGCCCTTGTGAGGCCCCATCTGGAGTACTGTGTCCAGGCCTGAGGCCCCCAGCACAAAAAAGATGTGGAGCTGTTGGAGAGGGTCCAGAGGAGGGCCACAGAAATGCTCAGAGGGCTGGAGCTCCTCTCCTATGAATAAAGGCTGAGGGAGCTGGACTTGTTTAGCCTGGAGAAGAGAAGGCTGCTGGAAACCTCACTGCAGCCTTCCAGTCCTTAAAGGAAGCTTATAAACAGAAGGGCGATCAACTTTTTACACAGTCTGATAGTGATAGGACAAGGGGGACTGGTTTTAAACTAAAAGAGGAGAGATTTAGATTAGATATTAGGAGGAGATTCTTAGAGGGAGGCGAGGCCCTGGCACAGCTGCCCAGAGAGCTGTGGGTGCTCCATCCCTGGAGGTGCTCAAGGCCAGGTTGGATGGGCCCTCGGCAGCCTGAGCTGGTGGGGGGCAGCCCTGCTCACGGCAGGGGGTTGGAACTGAGTGGGCTTTAAGGTCCCTTCCAACTCAAACCACTCTATGTTTCTATGATTCTGTGTGAATTGGGATGCATCGGTACAGACAGGTTCCATTCTGCTCTTAGAGTGCCTGCTACTACAGCGCTGCTCTCTTCAGTGGCCCGGGAGCATCCAGAAGTAGGAATAATAGCATGAATTTTTCATATTTCATTTAAACTAGCACATTCCCTGCAACAATAATAGAATATAAAACAGGTGCAAAAGAAATAATAATAAAAACATCCACAGAAAGCGTCTCATACCATAAAGTCAAGACTATGTGAAAACCAACAGCAGTTCTCATAAGTTAGCAGAATAGAATACAAAACTAGGTCTTGACAAATACCTGTTTCACTGATTTATACAACAAGTCATTACAACAAAACTGTGAAAGCTGCGTCCATGAACATGCAGTCGTCTCAGAAACGAGACGCTGGCGCCATCTAGAAGAGGAACAGAACATTCACCAAGCAGAAGTTAAATGGGAGCATAAAAAGCAGCTCGACCTGGCTTGCAAAATGTAAAAGAGCACTTCTCATGAACACGATTTCTACGAATTCCAAGGACACGTTTCAATGAGGAGTGCTCTCCACATTTCCAAGGCCCGGTGGTACTCACAAATAAAATACTTAAAGTGTTTTTATCCTGCTTTTACTCATATTTTCAGTATCAATTTGTTCCTGAATGAGGTATTCCATGAAGCGGAGACTCTCATGTCTGAGGTGGGCAGCTGCTGCTCAGCCTTTTCCCTTCTTTGACAGCTACAGAGAGGTGTTGTTGGTCGTTGGCTCCATCCCACTGTGGTGACAGATGTACCCAAAGCTAGACAGGGTGTGAGACTCCGGCTTCCTGCTGGGAGGCTTTGGGAAGGAAAAGCAGTGTTTTTCTCTTCCTCTGCCACATGCAATAAGCCATCTGAGCGGGATGAGCAACCATTTCCAGATGGGAGAGTGAAGGTGGGAGAACTGCAGTGGTCTTGCTGGTATTTTCAGAAGTAACTCTTCGTGGCACCCCCACTGCAGTCTGAGATTCATGAACACTTTAGATGTTATGAAACCTTGTATTCCAACATGACAGTCAACACTCAGGTGCGTATCAGCCATGTGGCATCTCTCCCTGCAACTTGGGAGGGAGGTACTGGATGGCATTCATGCCACAAGAAAGTACTGCAGCTGCAGCTTGTCCCGGCTGCTTGCAGAGCAGTGCAGGAGAAAGACAGCACCAGGTGAGCCACAGCACAGCTCAAAGTAGCCTGACCACCAGGAACCAGAGGATCTGCAATGGGGAATATCCAAATAGCCAAGAACATCTATTTGCGACTGCCATGTCCTGGAAGCATCCACCCAAGCTCTGTTTCCACAAACACATCCTCAATTTTGCAGTCCTCACTTCTCCTTCATGTGTCATTTTGTTAAAGAGAACTGACTGCCCTTCACAGCTTCAATAAATAAACTGTCCTGTCCTTCCAATAGAAAGGACTGCTCAAGGGCACGAGACTTCTGCAGGAGAAGATCTTCGCTAAGATTTCCAGTCTCTCTGATACCCACGTGGGCTCAAATGACTCCTGGTTATTTTGGTTTTGGGTAGTTGAGTCAACAAATTTCATACCTTTGGTGGGAATTCTCCGACACGCTTCAATAGGACTAGGCAGGACAAGGTTTCTGAGCTCAAAACCCACCTGGACAGCCATTTTGCTCTGAGAGGGCTTGTTCCACCAAAATTAACTCATAAATAGAAGCAGAAAACATAAAAGTTTTATAATCTACGACTCCAGTCCAGAGCAGCCAAGCAAGATGGTCCTAAACAGGGAGACCTGAGATAGGATTATTTAATTGAGGGCTTGTTCGTGATTTCTTCATCTGATTCATGGGGGGAAGCCAGAAAAATTCACAGCAAAAGCCTCAAATATGGTCAAATTGTAGGGATATACAGGGTCATTGAGTTAACTAGTGAAATCACCAGGGTCAGTTTTGCCAGCAATATGGGATAAGTTGAGTTCCTCTCGTTGTGGTCAAATTACGGACTCAGTCAGGCTGTCATTTTGAGCTGCACACTGCAACCACGTGGGTTGGTCACTGCTGCGGTGCAAACTGTGCAGCTCAAGAGGCCAAAGTGGCTGAGAACTTATTTCAGTTGTAGTATGAACAACTTATCTTGGAAACAGAGGAAGGCATCTATCAGAAAGAAGGCAAGAAAGCTTTGTGATGTGTTGATTTCTCAGTGTGGATGGATTTGGAGAGATCGTGATGTTTGATGCTGAGTGATAAGAAGGCTGTGAGAGGTAGGGTGGCGGCTGCACCAGCAGCTCTGCTGAGATGTGTACAAGATCACAGGCACCTTACAAGGCCTTGACATAGCAATGCAATGATGACATAGATATCAATTAACTAATGTTTGACCAGTGGGACACAGAAACAGAATGTACTATAAATTAGATGGTTTGAGCTTTAAAAGACGATGTCTGAGGAATCTTTTTGGAGAGTTCATTGCCTCCGCATCTGCTGTTTCTCTTCTTCTGGCCAGAAAAGCAGGTTGTGAGCAGGAAAAACACAGCAAGTTAATGCAAAGTTGTTCTTTGTGATTTTTTTTTTCATTTCAGCAATCATAAACATTAACTCCACCTCTTTCTATTTAACTAAGCTTATGACTTCAGTGTTACATTCTTAATGTGAGTGATCCAAACCATTCCTAACTGTAATAAAATAGCCAGTGTTTATTGGGGCTATATCCAAATTCAGTCTAATCAGACAGAAATCTGCATCTGTGGCTCCAAAAGCAGTGAGATTAAATTAAAATCCAGAAGTGGACCCCAGACTTTCTGGCCTGTGAGTTTTCAAAACATTCAGGCTTCACTGGAGATTTCAGTATGGAAAACCTGAAATGTAGGAAAGTTGGCAGTCATGCTTGATTTTACCTCTGAACTTTGAAGGCTGGCGTGCTTTCTTCCCTAAGGTGAGCACAAGTAATAGCACTTGTGGCATGACACAAAGCCCACAGGACCAATGTTTTAATGAGGTCAGGCTTTTCTTTGGATGAGAAACCTACGAGCAAAGCCAAAACGCTGCAAGAAAAACTACTGTGAGTGGAAGGTAATTTATCTGAACCAGAGTCCCACCACAGTGCTGGAGGTGCTGCACTGCAGATGTGGCTTCAGAAAGGAGCCAAGGAGGTTCCTCACTGCCAAGAAGCCTTCCTTATGGAGATTCCTGTAAAGAGCTATTCCCAAGAGCTTCTTACACTGGACTGAGGTGGAAAGGTGCAAAGGGAAGGTCCCTGACGTGGCTGAGGGGAAGGAAAACCTGGACGGAGGTGGCTGGAAGAAGAGAGGGGGGGCCAGAGAAAAGGAGAACTGGACAGGAGCACCTGGACTGGTGGAAATTGCAAGCTGGATTGATGAATGAGGCAAGGGAAGGAGAAGATAGCTGTGTGGATAGGCTGACCAAATGCTGCCGTGGAGAGGGAAACTGCCCTTTCCAGGAGACAGCAGCCTGCGAGGTCCTAGGCTGCTCGGCTGCACAAGGCCTCATCAAGCGCATTTGGGCCTGTCCTGAACGCTGTGATACAACAACGTGGAGCTACTGTCAAAGGCAACGAGAGCTGTCTTTTAATTCACATACAATGCAAAGTACACTGGCATCAAACTGGACAATTTTAGCAGAATTATCAGACTGAGAGTCTCAGCTCTCAATGGACAAACTAGGAGTTGCGTTATGCCCTCATCTTAAAGAGTCTTGAAAAACACGTTATAATCTGTGAAGCTTTCAGACTCTGAAGTTGTGTGTATCATGGTAAATCCCACCAGGGACATTAATCATTGCTCTGAGAAGAGGAGCAGAGCAGTGTGCTGCAGACAGGCTTATGGGCCGGTTTTCTTTCACCTGACTTTAAGTACCCACAGTGCACAGTATAGGCCCCTTACTCACATCAGACTCCCTGCTGCAGAAAGGAGAGAAACGCCTCCAGAAAGTGATTCAGATTTTATGCTAGATTGACTCCACCACAGACTCCAGAGGGAGCCTTGGACAACTGTCCTCTGATTTCAGGGCCAGAAAGCCAGGCCAAAAGCTGAAGGGTGAAGCACGTCAGAGCCAGCTGCTGGGGAGCTGCTCTGAACAACCAGCACCTTACTTCTTGAGCAGGTTACAGGAGAAATTCTGAGCAAAGCTAGCAGGGGAACTAGAGACTGCCTCACAATATGTCAGTACAAAGGGGAAAAAAAGTGTTATTTTTTCTGGCATTTCCTGACTTGGGAGAGCTTTTGTCTGAAGCCTTTGTGCTCTTTTAGCATAGTTTGCTGTGCAAGATGTGCAGACAGCTCTTGTTTATTCAGGATATCTCTGCTGCTAGATCAACTACGTCAGTCTCAGTTTCTTGGCCAAAATGGTCATCCAGAACTGGTAATGGATGTTTGCCTTCTTTTTTTTTTTTGTTACATTTTCAGTTCCCATTTTCAGGTTTTTTGGATACATTGTGATTTCTTTCCCCTTCAGAAATATCCAATGAACCTGTGAGCTAGGTTTTAGATGATGTAATTTCTTATTTAATACACATTATGATTTTATATATGTGTATGTACTTTATATACATACACATACAAGCATATTATTATACAAAGAGCATATTTAGAAGGAGCATCAGGTAATCAAAGCATACCTGAAGTGAACTGGAATTTTTAGGGGAGATAATAATATCTCAGCCCTGTCTGGATTCTGATTTTCCTTCAGGTTGTGTGAAAGGAAGGGATGTCAGTTGAACAAGCCCTGTTCTGCCCCTGTGTTAAAGGGAACTCCCTGCATGTGGCTTAAGAAGGGTTTACAGATAGCCCCCCTAATTCAAGCACAGGCTTGTGTCTGCATGCTGCTTCTGCAGAAGATGCAGAGCACACCTCTGAAAGGTGTCGGAGCACCTTCAAAGGGAGCTCTCCCAGGAGCCAGGGAGAAGTTTCACCTGCAGCAGCACCTCTCAGCAGAATGCCTTTGGCCAGAGGTGCCGATGAGGTGCCACTTCTCGTCTCCCCCTTTCCTGCAGCTCTGGGTGGAAAAGCCACAACACAGCATATCCAGAGCATGCACGATTATATACGGAAACATTATTTATAGAGTATAATTATGTAAGTATCACTCTGTCTCTGGCATGACTTGCATATGGCATCATTCTTCCTAAGGCTCTCTCTGCTGAGGGAATTAGCTGCTGTAATGATTTACACACTCGAGTACGAATATTTGAGTTAAATCTTTGAGTTACTAACATTATTTTAGGACAACAGCCATGTCAAACTAAGCTATTTTGGTGAAGTTTCACTGGAATGGAAATACTTCAGGAAATATGATTTTGCTCCCATTTCCTACATCTCCCATCAGACATAAGTGAACAGTTACATGTTACTGCTGTTGATAAATGTCAATAACCAGAGGCAGACATAGAAAACAGTGCCATGTTTCACGAAGCAAACATGACACCCATGGTGTCATGCAATCTTTCTTATGCTCTTCCTTGTGCTTTTTCAGGAACACAATGGGAATTATCACATTACATTCACCACTACCACTACTGTATCACTTTCACAAACTAGAGGTAATTAATTACAGGCAATCTGGAATACGATCCAACACTGATTACACACAAATATTGAGTAAAATTAAGGCTTTCTTCACTTGTTTTCCAAATCTATGTCCATCCATGTTCTGTCAAAATTTGTCTCCACCATCTAATTATTGAGTAGTTTGTGGCCAGAAGTCAAACCTTTAGGCCATTTTGTGCCAGCTCCGTAATGTCTTCCTCCACAGTAGCTCCAAGCATGGGCACTGCTCTCTTGTTTTCAATCGTTTCAGGATGAATATCTGATTACATTCATGATCTGATTCCATTTGTATGACGTTGGCTTGGGCCACAGGAAATATTAAATATGTCTTTTAATTCTAAGTGGTAACACCTATCTAAACACTACTTCTCTGTGATTTCCAAGACAACTGGAAGACAGTATTATAGTAATATTTAAACTTTGTAATTTGGTAGTCAGGTGGCACTAGTACTGAAATAGCATTCCTGCTAGTGCCAAATGGTACATCTCTTACAATCTGTGTAGGTTTACTTACCTCAGGTGCATTCTTTATCGTAAATCAGGTGAACCAGGCATGTCTAACGCAGCGTATCTGACGTGGTTTAGACATTTACATTAAGATAAAAAGAACCATGCACCAAAACCCTTCTCCCTCTCCAGTGACTCTATATCACAACAAGCTCAGACATAGGCATTGACGTGACACTGTCTAATTTGATCAGAAGGATTCGATAAAAAAAGTTTAGCTTAATGCGTCGGTATATTAAAAGCTTATCTCTAAAACAAAATAAGGGTTTGATTGTCCCTATACAACCCACTGATAGCAAAGGTAGAACATGCATGCAGAGCCCCAGGGACAGGGACTTCTTGTTGTCAACTGGACCACAAGGACACAATGAGCTCCCTCTTTTCTCCTGTGTGCCACCTCTGCTCAGATGTGTGGCCCCATGAGATGCTCCTTTCTATCCATCCCTGCATATTTGTTCAACAGCACAAACAGTTTTATCACTCACACATCATCACTTAAAATCCAATAAAGCCAGAAGGACTATAATGGCCATGGTCTTATTTTCCTTCACGTTGGTTCACTGTCTTGAGGAAGAAATCATTGCCTCTCTCAGATTATTTGGATGAGTTTTAAAGAAAAAATAATCTCCATGTTCTTACATCCTACATTGCTAAATTCAGGTATTGGTTTCAGAGCTTCTGAGTGAAAACCATCAACTGTTCAAAATCTTTTCTTCACAAAGCAAATCTGCTCCAATTTTTAGGACCAATTTAAAAATTGTAAGAGGAAAGGTCTCAAAACAGCCAAAATAAATCTTCCCCTGTGACTACTCTTGCCTGCAACTAGTCAGCATTTGTCCCCAATTATATTTTCACACATTACAGTATCTCTTCCTTTGGAGAAACATACGGAAACAGCAGCTGATCATACTTTCCAACAACCCATATTCTCCCTGCATTATGGCATGTACTGTTTAATAGGTGCATCTCTGGCAGGCAGTGGTCTATCAGTGAAATTGCTCATGGCAACAGTCTGCACTACAAGGTTGTAGCAGCTTCTCTTGGACTTGCAAGTGGGCATTTGGAGCTGATGTAAACTGATAAAGGAAGATGCCAGAGGCAGAAGGTGGACTGCCACAGGGCATGTTCCCAAAACACCCCATCTGCTTTCCTGCTTTCACTCACCCATAGTCATCAGAAATCCATCCTAACTGAGCTATTAAACTGGGTTAATGACTTCTTTTTGTCCTTGGGACGAAATAAAGCATAAAAAGTCCAGAGTATTTTCAGCACACATCCATTATATAGATCTGGCATATTGGGCATAAATCCCGTCACAAGCAATCTCTGTAACTCTTTTTCACTGCCAAGGGGACTTCTGCTTATAAAGGATCACAAAAAGAGATGTGTGTGGGGAGGTGACCATAGATCATCTCATGAAATGCCATGTATCTGATGGTGATCTAATTTATTTGCTATGAGCAAATAAATGAATAAATAAAATGTGATTCTCTTGTCTACCAAATCTAACATCCCTAAGAATGAACAGGTCACAACAAAATCGAGAGCAACAACTTCCTAATTCTTTGGTTCACTCTCAACACATCTTAAATTAGCAGCCTGCTGACTGTTTTAATTTTCAGTAACAAGCCTATGTCAGCTGTACATTGCAGAAGTGGGACACAGTTTTGCCAACTCCATGAAATAAAACTGCCAACACAAACCGAAGATGTTTAATTAGGAAGTTTTTTCCAAAATCTTTCCACTATTGTAACCAGACTCATTTAATCACACCAACCCACATTAACTCTTCTAAATTTACCTTCAGCTCTCTCTTCTAATCCAAAAGACATAAGTTTTGAGGTCTGAAATCTTTTCAGCAAGAGGGACGCAATGCACTGTCTTCTTTGGTTCACTGCAAGTCTGGGTCTCTATCAGTCCAAACACAACTAACAGCCTTATAATTTGTGGCTCAAAACATAAGACTCTGTGGTGGTTGAAGAAATTGTAATATATGGGGAAAAGAAAGAAAAAAGGAAAAAAAAAAACCCTTCATTTCTACTCAGGAAAAAGCCCAAGGTTTTTTCTTTAAAAATATCTTACGTTCTCATAACAAAGAACAGTAAGTCAAAAAAGGCAGTTAGCCTTCAAAGTTTAGCAGAACTTCATTGAAGCATTGTGTTGATGCTACTCAGCAAATAACCTGGTCTACCCCAACATCAGATTGAGAATTTGTCAGATGTAAGTTCCACGCTTGCACGTGTGATGAGGATTAACAAAAACACAGCCAAGATCTGGTAAAGACTGCTCTTTTGCAGAGCATTAATAAGTCTTCTCCAGGAAAAGAGGCCAAAACATTGGAATGACAAAATTATAGGCAGTGCAAAGACAGACAGGTATCTAATATGAACACAACCAGACAAGCAGGAGGACACAGCCACATCGCTCCTCAGAAGACCAAATTCTTTCCGTGTGCAACTGCAGACTGAATTCACAGAATCATCACAGAATCACAGAATCATAGAAACATAGGATCATAGAATGGCCTGGGTTGGAAGGGACCTCAAAGATCATCTAGTTCCAAGTGGTGGAGTCACCGTCCCTGGAGGCATTCAAGAAATGTGGAGATGTGGCAACGAGGGACATGGTTTAGTGGGCTTGGTGGTGATGGCTTGACAGTTGGACTCGATGATCTTAGAGGTCTCTTCCAACATTAATGATTCTATGATTCTCCACACAACAACAGGTTTCTGCACAAGCCAGACCAAGTCCAGGACTTCTTTCTATCTCATACAAAAAAAAAATGTGGTTGAAACTAATGGATTTGTGCAAAGGAAGTTTTCATTTCAAGCAATTGATGTTTTTTGAAGACAGCAACTTTGGTGGAAAGATCTTGGCTATCTCTGATCTTCATAGAAAACTTTATTTAATGGTTTTTCCTTTTGTTTTGTGTTCAGTTCTCTCTCTCGCACGCATACAGCAAGGTCAAAGAGGCCACAATGCCACTTGAGGCTTCTACATGTAAGTAAATGCAACACTAACTGTGGTGCATACAAAGCGTGTGCTATTATCTGCCACAGACACAGCAGACCTGCTGCTGAGTTCAAGGAGTTCAAACGAAAACCCTGAAACTATAGATTGCTTTTCCTGTAATTTTACATGCTTTTCTTAAAAAGGGCCCTGAAAAGTTTATTCTGAGACAGCAAAACAAGGTCAAAATGATCCTGTTTTCAGACCGCTTGCATATTTGCACAAGTTTAGAAAGCTCTTATCAGTTCATTCAAAGAGGGCAAAGCAGAGAAAAATGAACCAGGAAGGAAAAAAAGGAAAAAAAAAAAAAGGGCAGCCAAATTACTTCATGAATGTTAAGACTAAAAGGTAAATCAGACTTCTTGTTTCAGGTCCCCTAAACTGCCTTTCATCTGGCACCCACATGCTCATCCTACAGCACTCCAAATGTCCCTCAGGTCCCCTTGAGCTCTCCCAAGGCCACAAAAAAGCAAAAGCAAACATTGGGCAGATGGCCGCTGCCAAAATCAATGTGCCATGAGCTGGCTCTGACTGTTCGCCTGTTGGTAGAGGCATTTGCTGCAAACATCTAGCTGCCATTGCCACAAATCCGGGAGGAGCACAACTGTATGAGAAAGCTCTACCCCTCTGCTTAATTTGGTCGAAGCAGGAATGTGTTTAAAAGTCATTTGCTGAAGGGAAGGAAAGGAGAGAGGTGGGCAAATGAAATGATTGCATGGACTGCTTTTTTTATTTAGAAAATCTGGCTTAAGAACCCAGCAAAATGTAAGCAGTGAGGAACCCCCACAAAATAGGACCAGAGGGAAATAGCACTAGAATTATTATTAGTGCAACCGGAAAAGAGAGAGCTAGACAGTAACGAGAATAGATAGCAATAATTAGACTTTCAGGTCTGGGGATTCAGAAAGCATTTGCATTTTAAGTAACTCAATACACACTGAAACTAATAATATCCAATGTCTTTTATTTTTGATGTCACTGTTCTAAAGAGAGATCAAGGGTTTTTTTTAACTTACTCATGCAGATTAATATCTTAATTGTAATTTAAATGTCCAGAAAAGTTACTGAACTAAATTTAAATGTAAGTGCTCTGAGATTGTGCACAGCTTTTCCTGATGGAGCCAGAGGACAGACACGTCAAACTCTGTGTACAAATCAGAGTAAAAAAGAATTGTGTGAATGTAAGCTATTTGCTCTGACGAATATCAAATGGAAAACACAAGAGTGAATTTTTCTCTTGATACCTATATACTTCACTACAGTATTATGGTACTTCTGCACACATCTCCAAATAGACAACATCAAATCACAATTATTAAAAACTCTCCCAATGGCTCAGTATGCTTCAGCAGGTTATCATGCTGTTGCTTTGTGAGCACCCTCATGCCCATGAAATCAGTGTGGTAGCCAGTGATGCTTACCCCATCAGACAAAGATTTCTGAGCCAGTCACCATCCTAATTTCCCTCTGTAGTCAGTAGAGAGGAGAAGACATTGGTAGGATTCAATTTATCTTGTAACAAAGCAGATATCTAAAATAAAATAAATCATCTCTCAAAATGATGATTATTCTCTTCTGACCATAAAAGACGCGTGAGGGATTGAAGAAGCCTACCCTGCAAACACCTGAAGGGAGGAAGGATGCTCCCACCCATGGTGCTTGCTTGTGAGGGGACTGGATCCAACCTCATCGAGGAACATAGAAATTTCTCACAGCTCACATTACTATAAACTATTTTCCACTTAAGAGGTCATGGCTTTTTGCAGCATGAAAGAAGGAATACTTTAGATTGATTAAAGAGGGAAGCTGTGAACCCCCGTGCTTCTGGGGGATAAAGTCAGATTCCTCTTGAGATCACACAGCACGAAAAGACTCAGGTCTAGCCTGGCGTTCTTCATGTAGGTTTAATTCTATCTATATTTATTTGTTTATGTGATCTTTGTCCATCTTTGAAATGTGTTCTTTCCGTAAGGCAGATGCCAAAGCATGCGTGTTTTCTTTTCAGTTAACTTATGCGTTTGATTAGCCATTTGGATTCAAAAAAAAAAACGGGAGAAGAACTAAAAAAGGTTAAAGCTTGCTTTACAGAGGCTGGGTAGAGAATAGGAAAGAACAGAATTAGATAAGATTGCAACCATAGCTCCTCAGAAAGAAAGAAATTCCACTAATAAGGAATAAAAGCCAAAATTCTTGCATAGAGTTTCTGAAGAATGATTCTTTGCATACAAAGCCCCTGCAGGGGACAGAAAATGCACAAAGGAAACATTTCTGGTAAACTGAAGCTGGGAGAAACTCCTCTCGAAATTTTGAATAGTTCCCTCCCAGCTTCTGTGCCCAGAGGTCCAGATGGCTTCCAGATGAAGAAATGCCTTTTAGACCACACCCCACTCAGCCCCATTTTGCTTGTTTTCTGTTCCCAGAAATGTGCTGATCTGCACCCATAACCCCACTGTATGTTCTGTCACTTGTCAGGCAGTACGCTTAGAAGTCACAAGCCTTGCTTCAGTCCCCTGGCAGCAAGTCAGCTGGTCAGCAGGCAAAGCTGGATAATCACTGCTTAGCCTTAAAGAGCTTAACGTTTGTTTGCATAGACTTGTGTCCTGGCAACACCAAGGCACTGAACCAGAGAGCAAACTTCATTTTCCCTGAATATTTTCTGTAAGGGAAAGGACACGAGGGACTTTGACACAGACACAAAACGGTGGTTACCAAGAAGGATTAACAGAGATTGAGATATGCGGCCTGTCCTCTGGGGTTGGCTTGCTGTCATTATGGAGAAGACGACACTGCTGGGCTTCATTCCTCCTTTTATGCTCTTACAGAAAACTGCACACGGCTCTGGCCTAGAGGCTTTTGAGAATTGTCTTTGTAGAGGTACTTAGAAGCAGGCCTTACAAGAAGGCTGTAGAAGAGACAAGAAAAAGCCAGCTAGGGGACATCAGGCAGTTACAGGACAACGGAGTTCTTTGCACACTGGAGAACAAAGGGACAATAAACGGAATGCCAAATTACAGTATTCTATTATATCAATGAATCTTAACTACACAAATACCTATTTTTAGGTGAAATACACAACAATTTTAAAATAAGTTTACTGAGCAAAATGCAGATTATTCAAACTTGAGGGTATTAAATGAAATGCAAACAATTTAGACATGAGTATAATGGAGCAGGGGGAAAATACAGTCGTCAAATTAACAAGGGATGGTGCCTTTAGTGATTAATCTCACTGAAGAGGCACAGTCAAGGAAGTTGTCAACCTCTCATACACCAGGTCTCCCCTTGGCTAGGCAGCACCCCTGACCCAGCCAACAAGAGCTACCCCAAGCCCGAGTTGGGAAGCTACTCTTACTGAGCTGCTGCTTTTGGTCATCTGATCAAAACCAGCATGTTTCCAGAAGGTTTTTTGTCCATGAATAATGGATTCTGGTCTAGTGAGTAGTCTATTCATATCTCTGAGGATCACTCATGAGCAACTGAGTAGGTCAACACAAGTGTGTTACCTGTGAATAATCCATTGATATATTTAAGGAACACTGTGCAATCAATCACAGACTTCTTTGTAAATTTGGCTATGCAAGCCCATAACATGAGCACTCTGTTGTCCCACTGTCCCATGCCCTACCCAAGGAGAGGAGCCCCTCACCACACAGGTGGCATGTTCTGTGATATTGGTGTTCAGCATGTAGGAAGTTACACTGAAGCAATGACAGCAGCTGCCGCCCTGCATATCACGCTCATGCATGAAGGTGATGCGATGCTCATACAGTGCAAGTCTAGAAGGATGTCTTTGGTCACTAAATCATCTCACAAATGTGGGCAATCAGGTTATACACACCTGTTCATGGTCTGAAAGCCAAAGTATCAGAAAAAGCTTCAATCTTCAACCTAAGTACACTCATTCTTCACTGTTATGTTGCTCCTGCACCCATTTAACTCCAGTGACATTTATGCAATTGCATTTGCATCGTAATCTGGTAAGTACTCAGGTGATTTAAAGCTGTGTTCAATATGATGGATGCAGAGAGAGAGAAGTAGCAGGACACTTCAGAGTCCAGTATGAGCATCATCAAAATAGTGAGGGGAGCTGCATCCTACCTCATTAGTCAGCTCTGCTCAGCAAAAGCAAACTTAAATCCAGCTTCAGGCTGGATTTACTGCCTGTCCATAATAACCTGTGGGAGTCTTCAGAGGCAGACTAGTTTGTGTGTTCGAGGAAAACCCTGAACCTTGCTTTCCTGTGGTGTTCTCAAGGCATTTATCAGCTGTATGAAACAGTCCTGCTGTGCCTGACCTCACCAAACCATCCCAGCAAGATCGTATTGCCAAGAGATACGTGAGTTCATGGTCTTTCCTAGAGGAACTCTGACCTCACTGTTGGCCAGGGAAGATGGGAAGCACAAACAGCCGTAAATGAGCATTGGAGAATTGTGGATGTTCAGAGTGAGATCCCACGGGGAAAAAAAAAAAAGAAAAAAAAAAAACAAAACCTTGAGATGTTTTGTGGGTATTTTAAGTCTTTGAGAGTCTCTAGTTTGGTTTGTGCCATGAACACTGAGACTTAGATACTATAATATGAAGAGTGCCTAAACTTCTCAATCCAACCTCATTTCTTCAAGTGCATTCTACTTATGTTCTCTAGAATGTCAGTGGGGCCACAACTGCAAGGTGATTTCATATCTGGAGACTGATGGTACTCAGCATCTTATAGATTGGAGTCATGACTTACTGGTACTTTTTACTTAGCATTTTTATAGGACTATAATGTACAAACAAAAAAATTAAAGGTGGAATTAAAAAAGAAGGAACTCACTTTTCAGTTAAACCAATAACTTCAGATGAACAATTTTGTTTCACTGCCAGTCTTTGAAGTGCAGTTTGTTAATTGACTTCAATAAATTAATTTTACTTTAAGCATTTTGACATCAGAATTAGGATTTTGGGAGGGCTTCTTTATTCTTCCAAACTCTTCCCAATAGAAAATGCTTCTATGAAGGACGCAGCTTTCACCTTGTTTTTTAGAATCTTCATTTTTCCCATGGGAAGAGAAGCTGATATAGGGTGATTAATTGAACAGTCATACAGCATGACTTGCAGTTATAGAAACATATGAGAAAGCTGCGAAACACTGTATGAGCAATTCCCCAATGTACAAAAAAAGAACATCAAAATCCTTGTGGAGGCCAGAGACCCTCACTGCTGGAAAAGATTGAAGGTTTCAGGAATACTTCACCTGAAGATGAGAGCTTGAATTGTCTGTGGCTTGGTCCAAGGAATTCCAGCTTTGTAATTCCAGCTTTTTACCCCGACAACTTGTTTATTTTCATTTCCCCATGTGCTGTGAAAACTATTGGTTATGCATCACACAGGGGAAAACATAACGTGTTTAAAAATACATAATAATTCTATTTCTATATCACATTTCCTACAAGGAGTGCTAAATATTGCATAGACACATTGACTCACAGCCATATGCTGACATTAGACTGTTTGAATTAATCAAATATTTTAAATTAATTAACGGAAAGGATGAAAATATTTTAGCAGAAGCAGAAGCATAAACAGAAGATGCAGAACAGAGCCCATTCTTAAGGTACACAAAATTAGAAAGGTAGTAGAGCAGGTAAGTCGTCTTTTCCAGTTCACTTGTTCTCAACATGCAGGTTAATTAGGCCACGAAGAAGCTGAAAAATAGCAACTTTAAGGGTGATGATAAAGACAGATACTTTAAGGATGTTCGCTGCCTCAAGTAGGCCCAGACCTGTTGATTTAACTTCATTTCAAATTCTTTCTTTATTTTTTGACATTGTTGACTAATAATTAGGTTCTTCTATATCTCTTAGGTACAGCACTCTGCAAATCATCTTTAGAGCTGATATATCACTGATTTGTGTAGCATTTTAAGTGTATCTTAAAACCTATACTTGGTGTACATACTCTGTAATGTGTATATGGTGTAACACTGTAACATTTCTAGTGACAATACAATTTATACAGAATATATGAAATGTTTCCCTATGAAATCTGTTCATTTCTGTGGTTTTAGTACAGTGTTCAGTGTTTGATTCAGGGTTGGTTTGGGCATGCCTAGCAGCCCAGTCAGTGTTGCATCACACTTCCTAAACCAGCACAAAATCTTCCATCCCTCTGACCTTAATAGAGAATAGTCCTCACGCCAACAAACAGCAGCAATGCTTCCGTTAAAAACAAAATACCAAAAAAAATAAAATAATAAAAAAAAATCCCAGAAAGCATTGAGCATTTCCTCACAGGAAGAAAAAAGTGCATATCTGCGTTATCTCCAAAGCTAGAAGCATAACTAAACATCCGCTGCGTAAGGACAGAGAATGAAAAAGGGCCACTGGGGGTCAGGCCGAAGTTGTACCAGACCTAATGTTTTCTCCCCAGCTCTGACAAAACCTGCTCCCTGGCAGAGAGTACAAGAAAAGAGTGGGGTAAGCAAATATGAAACTTCCTTTAAATGTTGTCCTAGCCTTCGAACATTTGTATCTCAGAGAAATCCTGAGTCTCTGTTGAGCAATCTCTGTCAATTGCTCTCCCTTGCTCACACAGACTTTCAGCACTCACAGGATCTTGTAACAGAAAGTTCTGCAGGTTGAATTGCACGTTGTGAGGAGAACGTCTTTTTGTTTGAATTGTTAGGTCTAACATTTTGAATTAAAAAAAAAAATCTCCTGTTCTTCTGAGAACTAGTTTTACAAGTTCATATTTTAATAGCAATCATAAATGCAATATTTCTCTTGGCTCCTCCCAAAACAGGATGTTCCTATCATCTATATTATTCTTTTTAATATGCATTCAAAAATCATGATTTTATTTAGCTTTTCAACAGCTTATAGAATAACTCGCAAATTACTGCTAGTGAAAAAATGCAGTTTTTAAAAGACGTTTGTGTCAAATAGTCTAAATTCCACAAAACCTGAGATACCAATGTCATTATCTGTTATAAGGTTACTGTACGTATCCCTTGCCAGAAAGCCAAGACAAACGCTAGAACACATTTTCTTAAAACTAGTAATTACCTTGTCTTTTAATGACACAGTTGCATTAACTATACTCAACTTAAACTAACTTAACTAAAAGCAATTTAGTGAAAATTTTATCCCTCATCACATGCACACTACCATAATTTTTACATTCTTTGCATGGAAGAGTAAAATTGGTTTATTCATTAGGGCCAAAGGAAATGTCCCTAAGATGTCTGCTCTGCAGAAACCAGATGATAATAATGGATATAATACACTACCCAAATACAGCTTTCACACTGCCTTATCTGTTATTTATTGCTGGACTTTGATAATGCAAAATCGATCTACTTTATCCTTGCCATTACTGGATTCTGTGCAACCTGTTTTGTTTTGCTCTGGAATTATAAATCAAGGATGTGAGTTCATTTTTCTGTTCCAGAAGCACTTCAAACTTTTACACACATCTTTGGTGAGTGACACAGATGATTTCATCAATGTCACCTTCTTTCAGATGCCTGAACAGCTTGTGCATTCAGCACCGGGTTGCCTGACTTGGATCAACACTTTGAAATAAAACTTTCTAATTTGAAAAACACCTTTCACTCTGACTCAGATTCAGATATTTTTCCTGAGGACACCTTCAGGATGTCCATGCAAGATATCTCTATCCGCAATGGACAAATAATCATATATTTTTAAATTCAACCTAATGCATGTTCCTTTGTCTAAAGCCTTCACCTCCACATACTTTTTTCCTTAGGCCGTTCAAACAGAAACACATGGAAGTAAGGCGAGGCCTCAGTTACCCCATGAACTCATCATACACGACTGCACAGCCTGCACACTTGACCTTTGAGCATCCAGCCCGCTTGTTAGCTGACTTCCTGGTGGATTTGATCCGTGCCAACTAGTACAGTTCAGGCCACACCAAGCCATGGGCTCCATGGACAATACTGCTCCAGCTCTGCTACCGACAGATTTCGTAGCACAACCTCAGCAGGCTCTACACTTTCAGATACCACGTGCTTTCAGTAACTTGCCTTAATTTTACTTTTCTTGAAAAACTGCAGAGAAGAAAACTGTGTAAGTGAAACTTTCAAACAAAAGTTAATAAGCAGTCAAAAATAAACAGTCACATTCCAACACAATGAACTAAAACACCCCCACAGATGTTATATCTGAAGGCTACAGGATGCTTAGCAGCACAGAGGAGCTCCATGGCCAACAGCTACATACTGTCAGTTGGCCAGTCTGATCTGAAGAGAAATACAGCCATAAATAATACGGACACGAGCTGGGCTCTGCCAGCAGGCCTCAGGGCCAAAGTTTGCACTGACTGTTTAGTAGAGGCACAGTCACACATGCTTATGATCTTTGTGCGAATGAGAACCAGAATCAGCTGTGTTTCAGTGGTACTGCCAGTCTCTTCACAGAGCCACAGAGTCGTGGGGGTTAGGAGGACCTCTGGAGATCATCAAGTCCAACTCCCTGCTAAAGCAGGCTCCCTACAGCAGGTTACGTTCAGGAAAGTATTCAGGGAACTCCAAACAATGGCAAAAGTGGTTCTGTCGAGGGAAAGCATCATATTCCAATAGAGTAAAATTCTTAAATGTGGTCTCATTTTAATATCAGTTTGCAATGACAATGCTTTATAGCTGTTTAGAAAGTGCCAAAATTCTTCTGATACCCTTCCAGGACAATTCAAGTCCAAGTCAGCACTGAACAATTAGATCCCACATGAAGCCCCACCTTCTCATCTGAAGCTATTTTAGAAGCTTACTGAAGCCACAGCTAACAATGTCTGAAAAAATATTCAAAATACTGAGAAACCTCCACCCTTCTGGGAATTCCCAGTTCCCAGAAAGTCTCAGGTGTGTTGCAATTTTATTTATTGTTACAAAGTTTAAATGATGGGAAATGGACGATATAAATTCTTGCATTGCATTATAACCAAGTCTACTTCACTGAAACATTTGTTTGACAGGATGAGCACATTTGGCCAGATCACGTGTGTTAATTATAGTAAGGAAGACAACAAAATGGCAATAGTTATAGCAAACCCCACCAACAGGAAATGGTTATCAAGCTGTGATAAAATGTTTATCAGGAAATGTTGTTACACTATCCAAAACATTTCCTGTCTGCAACATTTCTTTGTGAGAAAAAGAATGCATGTGGTGCTAGAAATAGCATTTTTTGCAAGGAATTTAATAACCGTACTTACAGAAAACCGTAGCAGTCACACTTCTGGTTTGTTTTCTGTTTTCTTCTCTGTACAAACTATGAAGTAACTTAAAAAAGGAAACTTAAAATGAAACTTTCTGAATTTACACAGGCACTCATTAAATACAAATAAGATCATAAACATGAACTTTAAACGTCAAAAAATGACTTAAAGCTATTTTTTTCATATGAAATACCTAATCATTATAATCACTGTAATCACACAGATAGCAAAGCCCTGTTTTTTCTCTCACTGAGACCAACAGTAAAATATTATTTATGTTGGTGTGTTTTGAAAGGATCAAAAAGGATGACTTGGACTGAAAAACAGTACTATTAAAGATGTTGAAAGAGCTATATTCAAGAAAAGAGGAGCTAGTGATTGTGTACTGAAATCTTCATTCAAAATGAAAATTACGAAGAATTTTATTTCCACAGTCATGATTTTTTTCAAAAACAGGAAAACCTGATTTGTTTAAAACATAATGGGTTGTATCATAAAATTACAACAAAACTGGCATTTTGATTTTAACAAAGATTTAACAGGGCAAACCTATAAGACATTACTGAACATGGGAACAAAAGATATGATTCTTTCCAGACTTGGTGCTCTATCAGTTCTTTGAAAACTAACTCATACTATGTTATTCCGTTCTTAGAACATTCCAGCCCCAAAAATGAGTAGTGGACAGCAATGGATTTTTAGAGGGAATTCAGCCACCGAAACTGCCTGAGTATTTGGAATAACTGGGCTATTGTGAAGAAATCTTTTTACTGTCTATATGAAAAGATATTTTGCTTTTATTAAAATCAGCCATTTGCTCATATTTTAAATGTAGGTTGTATCACTTTTATCACAAATATTATGTAATTTTCTATGTAGTAAATGGAACTAATGACAGTCCTAAAAGCAGAAAGGACCTCAACAGGTCATCTGATTGACTGCCATGACCTGATCTAGGATCTGCAGAGGTTATTTTATTCTGATATACAATTTCTAGTGATAGAAACTGTAAAACCACATCAGGCAATCTACACCCAACTTTCTTATTGAGAGCAATTTTCTCTACAGTCAAAGCTTGATCATCTCCTTTATTACAATTTTTCTCCTGATCATGCATAAAAAAAAAATCCTCTTTCTCTTTGCAACAGTATTTCACATGATTAAAGTTATTTCATTTCCCCTCAGTCCTTTCCTCTTCAGTTTAAAAGATCTTACTCATTCAGTCCTTTCCCAAGTCTGTTTTCCATCGAGTTTAACAACTATTTATTTGTTTTAAAAATTTCTTGAAAAACAACTTTCTGCAGCTGTTTTACAATTCTCTTGAGCTTCCATAACAGGGAACAATATTCCTTTGAATGTTTCTCAGTATCAAAAAAAAAAAAAAAAAAAGAGAAAGGTCCTAATTTTATTATAAGCTACAGAAATGTTTGCTCTTCTCTATACTCGACTGATGTAACCACCAAACCATATGTATCTGTGAGTTAGAAGGTTGGAAGAAAAAGTAACAAAAGAAAGGCTAGCACTACTCACTTTATACTACTAATACTTCTGCTGTTTTCATTTTAGTTTATGGTAGCAGGCTATTAATAAAGCATCCATTAACAGGGCAAGTAGCAGTGTAATTAGAGCAATGCAATTAGAATTTTAAGGATTGCTAGGATCTTGGCCAATCTGAGAAGAAGGAAAAAAAAAAACATTAAAAAGCAAACCAGTTAAGATAAAGCTCCTCAATCATAGTAAACCATTTTGTTACAGCAAAATGGCTTGCTGTATTGATCCACTGTGACTGTAAGTAGTCTTTGGACATCAATGTCAACTTTTCCAATTAAAAGTATTTTTTAGGCATAGGATAAAGTTACCTAGGCAAAGATAAATTTATTAATCTAGAAACAGACAGAAACAAGATTTGCTTTACCTTAAAGATGTGAAAGCCACGCTGGATCAATCTCTCTGCTTCAAACAAATTGTTTGACTTGCTCAAGTTGCCACATCTCTATAGCCTGTGGGAGGATAAATTATGGAAACGGGCCTAAAGTATTTGCAAGACAGTAAAAAAATCTTGCTGGGAGACTGATTTCCTACCGTTACTGTAAAGTTATCTCCGGAAAACAGAATGAAACAAATCTGATTTGAATCTACGTGCTGTCAGAAATGAGAAAACTGACAGTGAGATGCTGCCCAACAACCAGACAGACATAAAGAGGAAGACTGATGGTGGATGGATTTGATGATCTATCTAACATCTTAGTAATTAAGTTGAACTTGTGCTTAATTAGCTTAAATATTGAAAAAATAAACAACTTCATGCAGAAGACAGTACTGAAGAAACATAACTAAGCCCTGCAGTTTTGGAGTACATTGGTGCCAGGACTGATAAGTCAGTTCACTGACTTACGACTGTTTACAACCTCTGCAAGTCTAATTGTACTTTTATGGTGCTAAGAATAAGTGTCAGTTTATCAGAAGAGAAAATCAGGTCAACTTCCATCAAGTATTATTCTGAAGATGAAAGGGAAATGCAGAAATTCAAGTGGAAAAATACATTAAGAAAGAAACGCAAAGCTTAAAGTGAGGAGGACAACACATTGCTATTGGAGAAAAGGAAAATACAATCCTGGTACATATTAACAAGAGTGTCTGCAAGATGAGACACACGTATTTCCTTCCATTAAGCGTTGTTGAGTTCTAAATCTGGCATTACACTTAGGAAAGAGAAACAAACTGGAAACAACCCAAATGACAGGAAGAAGAGGAGACAGGTGTAGAACAACTGCCATGTAAGGAAAGGCAAAAATAACTTGATCAGGTTTTGATAAGAAGGCATCAATAGAGACTGCTTTTACTGTCAGAAATTTGTCCTCAATTTCTGACTTGAATTCCTATGACTTTAATTTGTCCCCATTGCCTCCTGTGGTTTTTTTCCATTAAATTAAAATGCCACTCATTACCTACTATTTTGTTCCTCGTTATAAGGAAACTGTAACCATCTTTAAACTGTTTTTATTAAAACCACGCAAATCACCTCTTATAGTATCTCTCATTTCCAAACCACTGATCATCTTCATGAAACCGATCCCATTTTCACCTTCTCTATTAAAAAGCGTAATAGCATTATACATAGTCTCCCACTAGTTGGTTTATTACACTGTTTACCGGCAGTAAATTAACTTTTAACTTCTGTTCACTCCTCTCTTTATACATTCAGAAATGACATTCGCCTTTCTTACTTCCACGCTTTGAGTTATTGTTCACTGACCTCAATCTTTTACCAAATGTTTCTAATGGAGTTTCTTTGATGTAGATCTACATCCACCGCTTCTAGATTTAAGGACTTCAGTGCATTAAACCAAATTTTATTTGAACGGGACGAGTACACCATCTGTTCCACTGATACTAAGCGTGACCTTCAGCCTAACAGGACACAGTGCCTCCTTCAGTTAAACAGAGCATAACTTTTAGAAAAATATCCAACAGTGTTCTAAAATGTGCACTGGAGAATCAATAAACTGCTCACAACCCAAGATGAAATTTGATTTAGGGGACAATTACTCTTACTAAAAATATTTGCCTTACTGCCAATCCAAAAATGAATAGCTTGTTACCGCTGCCTGCCAGACTGACATTATCAGGTCTGAGATCCAGCAAGTTTTTTCCCCTGAAACGGGTTCAAGAAAATAGAAAACTGACAAATGAACACACTAACACACAAATTGCTTTGTGTTTTACAGCACGTTTATTGTACACAAAGAGAGAACAAAACTACGGGACACCGCATTATCGTCCTTATTGACTCCAATGCCCCCACATCTGCTGTCTTCCACCCCACGCTCTACACAAATCATTACACACTCATACAAACATACAAATAAACATACATACGAATCATTACATACTCTTCACTGGATAAAAAACTGGCTGAAGGGTCAGGCCCAGAGAGCAGTGGTGAATGGAGTTAAATCCAGCTGGCAACTGGTCATGAGTGGTGCTCCCCAGGGGCCCATTCTGTTTGATAACTTTATTGATGATCTGGATGAGGGGACTGAGCGCACCTTCAGTAAGTTCGCAGATGAGTCCATGTTGGGAGGAAGTGTTAATCTGCCTGAGGGTAGAAAGGCCCTACAGAGGGACCTGGATAGGCTGGATCAATAGGCAGAGATCAACTATGAGCTTCAATAAGACCAAGCACTGAGTCCTGCACCTCAGTCACAACAACCCTGTGCATTGCTACAGGCTTGGGGCAGAGTGGCTGGAAAGCTGTGCAAAGGAAAAGGATTGAGGGGTGTTAAGAGCTGGCTGAACATGAGCCAGCAGTGTGCTCAAGTGGCCCAGAAGGCCAATGGCATCCCGGCTTTTACCACAAATAGCATAGTCAGCAGGAGCGGGGAGGTGATCATCCCCCTGTACTCAGCCCTGGTGAGGCCACACCTCTAGAGCTGCATGCAGTTTTGGGCCCCTCGCTACAAGAAAGACATTGAGGCCCTAGAGTGTGTCCAGAGGAGGGCACCAAAGCTAGTGAAAGGTCCAGAACACAAGTCTTACAGGGAGCAGCCAAGAGAACTGGGATTGTTTACACTGGAGCAGGTTCAGGGGAGACCTTATTGCTCNATGGGGCACCCACAGCTCTCTGGGCAGCCGTGCCAGTGCCTCACCTCCCTGAGTGAAGAATGTCCTCCTAACATCTAATCTAAATCTCCCTTCTTTTAATTTAAAACCGTTCTCCCTTGTCCTACTGCTTCCAGGCCACGTAAAAAGTCGGTCTCCCTCCTCCTCCTAAGCTCCCCTTAATGGCTGGAAAGCTGCAATGAGGTCTCTCCAGAGCCTTCTTCAGGCTGAACAAGCCCCAGCTCCCTCAGCCTTTCTTTATAGGAGAGATGCTCCAGACCATCATCGATGATCATTACAGATACCTCTTTTGAATGAAGAAACCACACCTAGCAAAAAAATACTCTCAATTTTCTTGGAAGAACCACAGTAACTGAGACAGCAAAATACACAGAAAACAGATTTCCTACAGATTAACCCACATTCAGGGTGCTGAACACACTGCAGACTATAATACTTCCAGTTGGGAAACTAAAACAAGAAAGTTACTCCACAGAATGCTGCAGACAGCGGCAGGGAATACACGTACATGGTAGAGAAGAGCAGCCATAGGCACTGCAGTGACACAGGCATTTCGTGCATGATGTATGCAAAGAGCAGGAGGTAAGGCACGTGAGGCACCTCATGTGAGACGGCCACACAAAGCAGCAAGTGCAGAGCACGCAGTCTCCACTCCTTTGGTAACTATGGGGACGAGTTCTTGCTTATGTGCTTATACAAACCTCATTTCTTGCAACAGCTTTGCTTGTTTCCCACAAGAAAAAAGTGAAACCTCCTGAAATTGATATGGGAATTTAGTTTTTGATAGATACTTGCTAAACCACAGAGCAAGCTTTCTTCTTCTGAACAGGGCTTGCACAGCAGTAACCCACAGCGCCCAAATACTGCAGCAAAGGTCTCTGAACACACACCACAGCAGGACGGCAGCTTACAGACTCAAGCTAAGAGACATGACGGTCGTGGATGCTTTTAGGAAAGTGTTTGCAGTTTTTCCTGGTTTCGGACAGCCTAATTTTAATCACAGAATCACAGAACTGCAGGGGTTGGAAGGGACCTCGAGAGATTATCGAGTCCAACCCCCCTGCCAAGGCAGTTCCCTAGTGCAGGTCGCACAGGCAGGCGTCCAGAGGGGTCTTGAATATCTCGAGGGAAGGAGATATCAAAAATCAAAAATCCTAAGAAAAAAAGAAAAATACTGATGTCCCTTCACTTCCCTTGCAAAAAACAGAAAGGATGGTACTCCAGAGCGCCCAGTTTCCCCCCTAGAGGCACGGAGGTTGCCTCAGCGGGGAGGAGGGCTCCAGCCCCGGCCCCCGCCCCCGCCGGGCAGCACATCGCCGCACCCGGGCAGCGCTCCCCGCGGCGGGAGGTGGGTCCCGGGGAGGCGCTAACCCCTTCC